>CM046867.1:41600512-41869503 GCA_025617745.1 Heliocidaris erythrogramma
GTAGTTCCAGTAAATTTTGTCAGTTGATAATTATTTGGTATTTTCATTCTTTCCTTATGAGTTTTCTGCACACATGGTTGTTGTTTTTCTATAATCAATAACATTCTTTTATTTTTCTTTGATTTATTATTGTTATTTTATTTTCTTCTGATTTAATTTCATTTTGAAATTTAGTTCTAGGAATTTTTGTTTTTCATTTCTAACGTTTATAGTGCCTGCAGAATTGCAGATTTTCTTGATTGATTTTTTTTTTTTTTTCATAATCTTGTTTTTCATTTATTTTCTTGATTGATTTTTATTCTTTTTCATAATCTTTTTTTTTTTCATGTCTAACTATATATATATATAGTGAGTGTGTCACTGTGTTGGCTGTCAATGTATACTCTGAAAAATGTTATTCATAACGTACATGTAGTTATCATGAATTATGTTATATATATAATGTTTCCTTTGTAAAGTAGGCTATGTCATGTTGGGCAATGTATCTCTTTATTTCATTTAATTTTTTCGCATTGGGGATAGGGAAGTAATACATGCTAAATTGAATGAACTCATTACGAATTCGAATGCCCACGTGCGAATTTGAATGCTCGAAAAGACGCTTCCAAGCGAGGTAGCGAATTTGAATGCTCTCCACGCATATTTGAATTTGAATGATGTAAACGCTAAATGTCTTGACCGAAGTGCGAATTTGAATGACCTCAAAATGAATTTGAATGATAAATTTCATGGCACAGATCTTTTTCGCGAATTTGAATGACTCCCTTATCAAATTGAATGACAAATCTGCGAAATTGACCGGAAAACCTATATTATCAATTTTAATATTAATAGGAGTATTAGCTACATGGATATTGTGTTTGAAATGCATAAATTTAGTTTTTTTAATATTGAGAGAAAGCTTATTGCACTTAAACCATTTCGAAACTTTAAGTAATTCAACATTTAAAGTATTTTCCAATGATTTTAGGTTCTTATGAGAATAAAAAATGTTAGTGTCGTCTGCAAATAAGATAAAGGATAATAATGATGACGTATTAATTACATCGTTGACATACACTAAAAACAAAAGCGGGCCAGGATAGATCCCTGGGGGACACCACACTTAATTAGAAGGGACTGTGAATCAATACCATTAAATGTAACATATTGCTTTCGATTACTTAAATAACTTTTAATCCAAGAGAGCGCTGAGCCATGAACACCACAAGAATAAAGTTTAGAAAATAATATATCTTGATTGAGCGTGTCGAACGCTTTACTAAGGTCTAAAAATATTCCAATAACATGTTCTTTTTTTTTGCAATGGCGTCTGTAATTTTATCATAATTTGGACAAGAGCTAGGTCAGTGGAAAGGTTTTTTCTAAATCCGTATTGGTTCGGATTTAGTACTTTATGGATCTTTTAAAAACTGTATAATTTACTATAAACAATTTTCTCTAAGATTTTAGATATACTGGGGAGGATAGAAATAGGACGGTAATTGCTGATTTCATGTTGGTCATCCTTTTTAAAAATTGGAGTTACATTGGCTATTTTTAACAAGTCAGGAAAAATACCTGAATGTAAAGACTGATTAAATATATGTGTTGGTGGGTCAGCAATGAAATGGATTAATTGTTTTAATAGTGAAGTACTTATTTTATCATGACCTTGGGATTTCGAAGCATTTAATGATTTAGTAATATTAATTATTTCATTGGTGTTTGTGGGATTTAAAAGATAAATGCCAGAGTCGGTTCTGAAAAGAATTGAGTATAATGAGCGTTATTTGGAGTAGCAATTTTGGCAGCAAGTTGAGGGCCAATATTAGTGAAAAAATAATTAAAGCAATCGGCATAGTCATTAGAATCTGCAATTTTGTTACCATTAAAAGTAAAATCATCTTTTGGTAAAGTGTCACTTTTAGTTCCCTTAACTTCTTTTATAATGTCGCCCCCTTACAACTAGCCTGGCGTAACTCATCTAAATCCCGATGGATATCGCCAACAAACTAACAAGAACAACAACAACGACTGCAGGCATTGCGTGTGCTTTTCAGTGAGGTTTGGTCAATATTTTTAAAATCTTTTTGATGCTTCCGAAACTTCACAGTATACACCAATTCTTATGTAGACATAATCAACCTTTCCTACTTGCTTTGAGAAGTTTCTTTCACAATATACTGTAATTGCATGACCAGAACTCAACTTTTTCTTTAACAATACCTGTATGTAGCCAGTTAAATATCATGATCTTAAAACTATGTAAAATGAATATGTACCATTCCTTTCCATGCACAGGGTTCCCATGGTCATGGAGAAACCTGGGGAGTGTTTCATCAAGTGTTTTGTCAGTGGTTTTTAGCGACAAATTTGCTCTCAGCCAATCAGATGCAAGGATTTCAGTAACTAATAACAGTTGTCGGTAAAAATCACTGACAAATCACTTGATGAAACATTGCCCTGGAAAGTCACGGAAAATGAAAAAAAAAAATCTCCCAAAATCATTGAACGTCATGGAAATTGATCACCGGTTTTTGTTGCATGACCATGCGTTTGATGGCAGGAATTTTAAAAACGAGAATAAGCTCTAAAATCCTTAAACTGGCACAACATTGAGAGGTTCAAATCATTTGTTTTTGCATCAAAATTGGCCATTTTTTCTACTTTTCAACAAAATTCCAAACCATGCATATTGTTTTCGAAGATATTGCATCTTATTAGAACCATGTAGCAGTAAAAGAAAAATATTATTTCCAAATTGAAGAACAAAATGTGATCAATTTAGCCCTTAAATAATTCCTGTCCTGAAAGGGTTCAGAAGTATGTATCTGGACTGGACATAGCCTTGAAATCCAATTTGTAAAAAAAAATATGTAGGGGTAGGCTAGCAAATTACTCGGTATGATTGATAGTTCATCCACTTTAAAAGATTAATGTACCGGTGTACAATTGTGAATATATTCATTTACTATTGGATCAAAAATGTTTTTTAAAAATATATTTGCTATAACTAGTTTATAGGCTTTAACCTAAAATCTTGCATGCATCCACTAAATATTGCATGATACTTGACTCTCGTACCACAAACTTCAGTTTGATTGACATTATACATGTTTGCTGGTACATGTACAGTGAGGTGAAATTTATTTCCATTCCATCCTTGAATCTTTAAAAAAGAATATTAAAAAATGAAATGCTGAATATACACGTATACTTCTTGAGTATGCTGGTTGTGCATAGTTGTAAAGAGTCAAACTTTGATGCTCTTCTTTTATAATTAAAAGTTGCATTAAATATGTGCAAAATGAAAAGCCCTAAGCTATATTCAAGACCCATACATGATGAGGGGGCATCTCGTTTTTCCGAAGTTTCGTTTTTCCGAAGGTTCGTATTTTCCGAAGCTTCGTATTTTTTTTTTTTTTTAGATTGATTTTATTTCTGCGTTCAATAGGATGATACAAAATATAGTAGTACATGTGTTACAGATTAAATATATATATATATATATATTATATATATATCAACATATTGTCAGACATTAACAATTTACTTCTTGAATACAAATAAAATATGTATACAATATGGAAAATTAACATTTTACAATTAACAGGATTTGTGAACGCAGGAGACCGTCATCATGAGCGATTTGCTTTATGTCAATGGCGGCCTCAAAGTAAAAAAGCGACATAGAACTAAAAAAAGAAATTGAGAAAAAGAAAAAGAGGTCATGAGGAGGCCCAAAGCAAGTGCAAGTGCAGTGCAGTGCAAGTGCATTAGCGATAGGGTTAAGATGTATTCACGAGTTGTATTGATCAATAATCAGTAAAATACTATAATTTACATAGATAGTCAATGTGGTGGATTTGAGTATAAGGATATTAAATTACGCTTCATAGTCGCTTTAAAAGAGTAAATTGTGGAGCACATTTTAACTGTTGTGGGTAGATTATTCCACAAGTCAGGGCCATGGTGTCTTATTGATTTATGCGTTATTAATAATTTTGGGTTTGTCAGATGAAAATTTTCTGAAATACGGGTAGGATATGTGTGAATTGTACTGTTTAGATTAAACAAATTTTGAAATGAGGAAGGAAGGTGGTTATTTTTATATTTAAACATAAAAACTGCAACTTGAAAAATATTTAAATCAGTGACCTTCAATGTTTTAAGCTGAAAAAATAGTGGATCAGAATGAGAAAAGTAAGACGATCCAGTACAAATACGAAGTGCCCGCTTTTGTAGGGAAAGAATGGGATTGAGTTTGGTAATACCACAGTTAGCCCAAACAATATTACAATATGTTATATAAGGAAGTATCAATGTGTTATACAATAAAAACAGAGTTGTTCGTGGCAAGATATATTTTAACTTATAAATGATTCCCACACCTCGGGAAATGCATAATATAATATGATTAATGTGATCGTTCCATGTTAAATTTTCATCAATTATAACGCCTAGGAACTTAGTATTCTTCTTTTGTTCGACGGAAATATAGGTTTTCCCGGTCAATTTCGTAAGATCGTCAGTCAATTTCATTTTGCGTGCATTAAATTTCAAGGATTTAGGTCGCGCATAGCCGATTTGTAATTCAAATTAATTTTCATATCATTCGAATTTGTATTTATGTCATTTGAATCTAAGTTTTTGTCAATCAAATTCGCGCTAAATACACCTAGTTCGCAAAACGTTCATTCAATATAGCAAAGAATGGCA
The DNA here is from genome assembly GCA_025617745.1 of Heliocidaris erythrogramma. Lineage (NCBI taxonomy): Eukaryota > Metazoa > Echinodermata > Echinoidea > Camarodonta > Echinometridae > Heliocidaris > Heliocidaris erythrogramma. The sequence goes on from CM046867.1 coordinate 41,605,214, forward strand.
AGGGAATTGCGCAATACTGTTATTCCAGTATTCAATTTCATTTCGGATCATTCAAGTTAACACGTTGAGCATTCAAAATCAAATGTAGTTCCAGTAAATTTTTTCAGTTGATAATTATTTGGTATTTTCATTCTTTCCTTATGAGTTTTCTGCACACATGGGTGTGTTTTTCTATAATCAATAACATTCTTTTATTTTTCTTCTGATTTATTATTGTTATTTTATTTTCTTCTGATTTATCATCATTTTGAAATTTAGTTCTAGGAATTTTTGTTTTTCATTTCTAACGTTTATAGTGCCTGCAGAATTGCAGATTTTCTTGATTATTTTTTTTTTTTTTCATAATCTTGTTTTTTCATTTATTTTCTTGATTGATTTTTATTCTTTTTCATAATCTTTTTTTTTTCATGTCTAACTATATATATATATAGTGAGTGTGTCACTGTGTTGGCTGTCAATGTATACTCTGAAAAATGTTATTCATAACGTACATGTAGTTATCATGAATTATGTTATATAATATATGTTTCCTTTGCAAAGTAGGCCTATGTCATGTTGGGCAATGTATCTCTTTATTTCATTTAATTTTTTCGCATTGGGGATAGGGAAGTAATACATGCTAAATTGAATGAACTCATTACGAATTCGAATGCCCACGTGCGAATTTGAATGCTCGAAAAGACGCTTCCAAGCGAGGTAGCGAATTTGAATGCTCTCCACGCATATTTGAATTTGAATGATGTAAACGCTAAATGTCTTGACCGAAGTGCGAATTTGAATGACCTCAAAATGAATTTGAATGATAAATTTCATGGCACAGATCTTTTTCGCGAATTTGAATGACTCCCTTATCAAATTGAATGACAAATCTGCGAAATTGACCGGGAAAACCTATATTATCAATTTTAATATTAATAGGAGTATTAGCTACATGGATATTGTGTTTGAAATGCATAAATTGAGTTTTTTTAATATTGTGAGAAAGCTTATTGCACTTAAACCATTTCGAAACTTTAAGTAATTCAACATTTAAAGTATTTTCCAATGATTTTAGGTTCTTATGAGAATAAAAAATGTTAGTGTCGTCTGCAAATAAGATAAAGGATAATAATGATGACGTATTAATTACATCGTTGACATACACTAAAAACAAAAGCGGGCCCAGGATAGATCCCTGGGGACACCACACTTAATTAGAAGGGACTGTGAATCAATACCATTAAATGTAACATATTGCTTTCGATTACTTAAATAACTTTTAATCCAAGAGAGCGCTGAGCCATGAACACCACAAGAATAAAGTTTAGAAAATAATATATCTTGATTGAGCGTGTCGAACGCTTTACTAAGGTCTAAAAATATTCCAATAACATGTTCTTTTTTTTTGCAATGGCGTCTGTAATTTTATCATAAATTTGGACAAGAGCTAGGTCAGTGGAATGCTTTTTTCTAAATCCGTATTGGTTCGGATTTAGTACTTTATGGATCTTTAAAAAACTGTATAATTTACTATAAACAATTTTCTCTAAGATTTTAGATATACTGGGGAGGATAGAAATAGGACGGTAATTGCTGATTTCATGTTGGTCATCCTTTTTAAAAATTGGAGTTACATTGGCTATTTTTAACAAGTCAGGAAAAATACCTGAATGTAAAGACTGATTAAATATATGTGTTGGTGGGTCAGCAATGAAATGGATTAATTGTTTTAATAGTGAAGTACTTATTTTATCATGACCTTGGGATTTCGAGCATTTAATGATTTAGTAATATTAATTATTTCATTGGTGTTTGTGGGATTTAAAAAGATAAATGCCAGAGTCGGTTCTGAAAAGAATTGAGTATAATGAGCGTTATTTGGAGTAGCAATTTTGGCAGCAAGTTGAGGGCCAATATTAGTGAAAAAAGAATTAAAGCAATCGGCATAATCATTAGAATCTGCAATTTTGTTACCATTAAAAGTAAAATCATCTTTTGGTAAAGTGTCACTTTTAGTTCCCTTAACTTCTTTTATAACTTTCCATGTTGCGCTCGAGTTGGATTTCACCTTTTGTAATTTGTTTGAAAAGTGTAATTTGCGAGAAAAGCGAATTAACTTTGTGGATTTGTTACGGTATGTTTTATAAACAAGTAGACTTGTATCCGTGGGGTTATTCAAATGTTGTTTATATAGTCGATTTCTTGTTTTGATTGATTTCAGTATGCCTTTAGTTATCCATGGATTGATAGGTTTATTACGTTTACGTTTATTTCTTACTAATGGAATATTTTTACTGTAATAAAATTTAGCTTTGAATTCAGATTTGCATATGCAATATTCACATCATCTGTATTAAGAATATCATTCCATTCTTCCATGGCTAAATCTTGTTTTAACATTTCAATATTGTGAGGAGTCTCTTTCCGATACATAAAATATTGTGGTGATTTAGGTCTAAACATTGATTTTTCACAAATAGTGAATATAGGTAAGTGGTCCGATACTTCTGAGCATAACAGTCCTCCAGTTATCTTTTTACAATGTACATTAGAAAATATATTATCAATTAAAGTTGAGGAGTGTACATTAATTCTGGTGGGATTGTTTATAAAAGAATAAAATCCATATGAATTCATCAGTTGAAGAAACCTATTAGAATTGTTGTGATGTAATAAAAGAAAGTTGATATTAAAATCGCCAAGAAAATATATCTGCTTATTCTCGTCTGCCAATTTGCTAACACATTGCTCAAAATTATCATAAAATAGGTCAAACTGAGTATCAGGGGCTCTATATATCAATCCTATAATTAAATTTTTACTTTGGGGATTATCAATGAATCTCAATGAATCAATCTCAATGAATAGTACTCCGTTTGATCAAATTTGATATCATACCGAATTTTAAAATTCAAATGATCGGCTACATAAAATGCAACGCCACCACCTCTCCTACCTACACGATCAGCTCTGACCAGAGTATAATTAGGTAAATTGAATAATGGAGGGGAAGTCTGATGTAACCAAGTTTCAGTTACTCCAATTATTGTAAATTTAAAATGATTTAATGAATTAAGGAGGTTTTGAAAATCATCAAAATTTCTGTTTAAGCTTCTAGCGTTGCAATAATTTAACGTCATCTAAATTATCCTGAAAAGTATTATTGAATTCTGTAGGAGTATAGTATTTACTCTCAACAGGATGTCCATTAACTAGGTTGTTAAAAATAAAGGGATTGTTATTCATTTCCATAATGAATTATTGAGACTTCGTTGAAGGAAATACAGGCTACGGAAATATGGGAAAGTGCTTGTGCAGTTGCGTGTAAGTGCATGTGCTAGTACAAAAAACAATCGGAGTTATCTGTAAAGTGATAACATCCATCATGACCCATATGGACGAGCTTGAACGGAGAAGAAAAAAAAAAAAATGCATGGAGAAACTCAGAAATGTAATTGCATATCATTTGGAAAGCACGGGTTATAAGCAAAGGCATGTGAACATACCCGTAACGCGTTTGAAAACCCTAAAAGAGAACAAAAAAGGCACTCGTCCTCCCCGCCGTCGTAGCGTCGAGCCACCGCATTCATGAGCTACAAACTACCGCCATCTAAAAGAAAAGGCCAAACGCATTGTAGGTCGGAGAAGCTCATAGAGCTGGTCCGTCCAAGCATGAAGTTTGTAACTTCATGGTCAAAATAAATGAAATCGCAATTCGCCCATAAAAATGATGAGTTTACCGGCGCGTAACGGGAGACTAAAGGTAGCCGAGCCCGAGGCAGCAAAGAGGACGTATGCCATAAAAATCTGATTACGCTACAAAGATGATCTGATTTACCGGGCTGATTTACTTACAGCAAAAATACAATACAGAAAAAGATCTTATGATAGATTTCCGAAACACTAATTTCCCATGCCTGGGGGTTCATAATTCTGAAAATGAAAAAGGGTTCGTAATTCCGAACATTTGTTGCATTTTTCCGAAGGTTCGTTATTCCGAAGGTTCGTTTATCCGAAGGTTTATAATTCCGAAAATGAAAAAGGATTCATAATTCCGAAGGTTCGTATTTCCGAAAATGAAATGAGGTTCGTATTTCCGAAAATGAAAAAGGTTCGTAATTCCGAACATTTGTTGCATTATTCCGAAGGTTCGTTTATTCGAAGGTTCATAATTCCGAAAATGAAAAAGGGTTCATAATTCCGAAAATGAAATAAGGTTCGTATTTCCGAAAATGAAAAAGGGTTCGTATTTCCGAAGGTTCGTATTCCGAAAATGAAAAAGGGTTTGTATTTCCGAAAATGAAATAGGGTTCGTATTTCCGAAAATGAAATAGGATTCGTATTTCCAAAATTGAAATAGGGTTCATATTTCCGAAAATGAAATAGGGTTCGTATTTCCGAAAATGGAATAGGGTTCGTATTTCCGAAAAATGAAATACTGTTGCTGCTTCCTACTGACCGGAACAAGCTCCTAATGCACTGGAAAGGACCTTTCCGTGTTGTAGATACCGTTGGTAAGCTTGACTACCGCATTGACACTGGACATCGTGTGACTACGTTCCACGCAAACCTTCTGATGAAGTATCATCACAGGGAGGATGACAACCAGACATGCCAGAAGTCTGACGAAGAGCCTGACAACGTTAAGGATGTCGGAGGTCCCACTACCCCTATGGAAATAGCTGCTACGTCCGTCGTCAACGACGATGAAGTCGGAGAAGACCCGTCACAGTCCGATAAACCAATTGTGAAGGAACTGCTTTACATTCCTAGTTTGAAATAGACACAGACATACAAAGATGTCGTCGTCAACCCCGAGCTCGAAGGCAATCAGGAAGATGAACTTCGGTGTCTACTAAAGAAGTACTCCGATACTCTGACTGATGTCCCCGGTGTAACCAAGGCTGGACATCACGACATCATACTTTCCGACACTAGACCGATTCGAAGCCGACCCTATCCTCTCCCTCATGCTCTGAGAGAGACTGTCAACAAGGAAATTGAAGAGATGTTGAAGCTAGGCGTCATAGAACCGTCGTCGTCACCGTATGCGTCGCCTGTAGTCATCGTCGCAAAGAAAGATGGTTCCAACAGGTTTTGTTGTGACTATAGGAAGCTGAATACAGTGACAGTGAAAGATGCCGAACCAATCCCCGACCAGGATGAGATTTTCGCCAAACTCGCCAATGATCACTACTTCTCGAAAATCGACTTGACGAAAGGGTACTGGCAAGTTCCTCTTACGGATCACGCCAAGTCCCTTACTGCCTTTGTGACCCCCGATGGATTGTACCAGTTCCGTACAATGCCCTTCGGTCTGGTCAATGCTCCAGCATCATTTTCCCGTGTGATGAGATCAGTCCTTCGAGGCATCCCTTGTGTAGACAACTTCATAGATGACATCCTGATACATACCAGGTCATGGGAACATCATCTTGAAGTACTGGGGGAAGTTCTTCGTCGACTCAGCAAGGCCAACTTGAAGGCAAAACCAAGCAAGTGTTTCCTTGGATATGAAACCATCGAGTTCTTGGGTCATCAAGTGAGCGAAGGTTGTGTCAAACCCAATCTGGACAAGATTGATGCCATAGTGAACGCGCGTCGCCCACAGACCAAGAAGCAACTCCGGTCCTTTTTAGGTCTCGCCGGGTATTACAGGAAGTTTGTGCCAAACTCTCTCTGCCAAAACAAAGAAGAAATTGCCTAACAGTGTGAAGTGGGAGATCCATGAAGAAAGGAAAGGTGGCTAATGGTCGTGTTCTGAGGTGGTCACTTGCATTGCAGCCTTACCAATATCGAGTTGAGGCTATCAAAGGCAAGGATAATGTTGGTGCGGATTATTTAAGCCGCATAGATTAGTTTAGGATTTTAGGATTTCAATCCTAAGATCACTTAGGAATTTGCAGTCTTATCAAGAAATTTAAGGCAATATATAATTTTGATTTTGCTTGTCAAAATAAAATGTCAAAGCAGTAGGGTTTTTTTCCCCCCAAAAAAAGGGGGTAAATTGTCAAAAAAGTATTTTAATCGATATTTTTCTTCCGCTGCAAGACAAGTATTGCATAACTTTATGTCTGTTAATATTTCACCCTGCCTAATACTGATTAAATTCGCAGGTAATTCAGGTGCAGAGTTAGGATGCATCACATTTTTTGTTCTGTAAATTGCTCATTGTTATAGGAGAACGCTTTTAGCACAGGTGAACTGCGGTTTTGATTTCTTTCATTCAGCCCTTTCCTCTGCTATTGCGTTGCTATGTTAGGGCAATTAGAGAATGAATGAAGCGTGGTCATGTGGTTTGTTTGGACTAACGTGAGTGGTCAGTTTTGCTATTGGGTGTGAGGATTGGTGTTGGAATGAAGGTGTGCGAAAGCGAGTGGGGGAGATGCCATTACAGTAGTCATCGGAGAAAGTCCTGTTTTGTCACCCTTTGAGAGGGAGTCCCACTGCCAGTGAAGGGAAGACTTTCGGCTTGCCGTGTTAGAGCGAGTGTGTTTTTCCCTATTTTGGTTTCGCCAATTCTTCTGCTGTTTGGAGCGGATTGGGCAGACAGTCGGTGGTGGACAAGATCCTTCCGGGAGGCAGGCAACGGGTCCTTCAATATCCAGAAAATAACTCCGTTTAAGGTGGTTTTCAACCATACATCGAGTGTGCTAGCTTTTTCTTCACTGGTCGTGGATGGTGTGGTTTTCATACGTCATCAAGAACCTCATCAGCCACGTTTTTCACAACTCCGAGTATGCACCAAGGACACTTTACTCAACACTCAACACTTTGTTTCGTGTAATTTCATGATGAACTGACAATGGTCTGTTAGAATAATTTATATGTATATTTAAATAATCGGCCTTTTGATTAATATTTTCGAACCAGATTTGACCAGATATATTGTACGTCACTTTACTCTGTTATGGAGTAGTTTAACCCTCATTAATGAATTAGTCGTATTTTTACTTGAATTGTATACTTTATTCATGTCTTTTGTGAAAATTTAAAGTGCAAGTTTCAGGCAATTTAGCTACTTGCTGAATTAAAACTCAGACCTTGAAACTTTAACGATTTATCTGAATCTGTCTTTATTTGTGTATCGCCGAGTAAGCTATAAACTACAATATTGTGACAACAAGGATCTATTTGTACACCAAGGAAACGTACTCAAACAAAATTTAAAAAACTGCAAAAGTGACAGAATAATTAACTAGATTGTGGTCACTACCAGTGTCTACCACCACTCCGCCAGTGACCAGGAAGAAGTACTGAATGTACACATTCGGTTGCTTCAAACATTGACAATATGTGGGAGAGAAATAGGGATGAGGATACTTAACATTTAACGTGCCACGGTGAGACTGAGCAATAGCGACTCACAATTTCTGGCATTTATTGAGTTAGTCAGAATGTTTCCATCCATAAATGTATATCCGTACATACATGTATATATATATTGTAACGAAATTGGGTTTAACTTCGTAGAAAAGCTTAAGTTTTACTATAGAAATAATCGTTTTGGCCGATTACCGCATTGAAATAACATTTTATCAAAATGTGAGATCGATCATGTTACGTTTCTGGGAAAAGAGGATGTTTTAGTTACACTTTAGCCTGTAACTTTTGTTGTTGTTAGATTTGCTTTATATGATTGTTCGGCCAGGTACACTTCAGCTTTCCCTGCAGGACCAAATCGTTTCTGCAATCTAGCAACCAAAGTCTCGTACGTCAAACGTACACCAGGTTGTTGAGAAAGCAGTTTAACAGCTGGCCCTCTCATGCAAGCTGAAATATACTGCACTGCTTCATCCTTCGTCCAGCCATTCACTCTGCTGCAAGCTTCGAAATGAGTCAAATAGTCCAGAACCGATCCATGCCCGTCAAACTTGTCTGGAAGTACATTTGGCTTTCTATTAACCAAATCTGCTCTGTAACTGCCATCTTGCGGATGCAATGATGTAGGCACTTTTGTTTGCCCCCTGAAGGTGGAAGCAAACTGCCCACTTCTTGGTTCTGCATGTCCAGTAGCTCCGACGTCCGGTTGTGCGTAAATTGGGGAATCTGCCCATTGAGACGTGGTACTTGAGGACGGTACTGTTTGTTCCCTGGAACCAAAGTCTGTCCTTGGAGCGAATTTTACAGTTGGCGTGTTTGCCAACGATGCCCGAAGTTCTCTCATCATTTGGTCTACCTCGACCATACTTCTCTCTAAGTATGCCATGACAGCAGCTGGTGACGGTGGTTGTTCCATATTGGTGGATTTGTACTGGTCGGCAAATCCCACTCCTGACACCACGTGTAACGAAATCGACGCTGCTTCCTCCAGCTGCGGTTTCGGTCAGGATAGCCCGAGCTGAGGACGTGGTACGTTTGGCGGAAATATACCACCTTGTCGAACCTGCTTTCTCTCCAAACCTTGCTTTCTCTGCAAACCGTCACTACTGCGCTATTTCTGCTAGTTTACTCTTCAGAAGTACGCAGCACCGCACGACCATGTCCAGACCTCGTTTTCAGTAGATTGTCATCCACCAGCTTCCCTGCGATGAGGTGCTAAGAAGGCCAGGCAAAAAGCAAGAAATCAATCACTGGTGTAGCGATTGAACAAGTTATTCTCGAAATCTTCCAAATCAATATTTGGAAAGACTGTGCAAAACCATCATTTGAATCATTTGGCCCGCACACCAAGCCAGCCTGAAGTACTTGGGTTTTGTCTTGTCTTATGTTGCTTTACGTCTTTTAATAGTTTATGCATATGATATCATTGTAAATACGTTATATTCTTGTGTTCTTTTTCAATAAACCCAAAAAACACCCCAAGAAAAGCCAGCCTGAAGTATCAGCCACTGTATTACATATACTATCAGGCTCGGTGAGCGCTGACTTGGCATACAGTGAATGACTCAGCCGTTCCTTCATTCAGCATATACGCCATTACATATGCAATTAAATGTACATGTACAAGAAAAAGTGGTTAATTAAATACACATGCAATAATCAACTCATATTTTCCCAACTTTCCTTGCTTTGACCTAGGTAAATGACCTACCAAATTAATTGGCATAAAATGTTTAACAACCCGGTAACAATCATATAAAGCAAATATAACAACAACAAAAGTTACAGGCTAAAGTGTAACTAAAACATCATCTTTTCTCAGAAACGTAACATGATCGATCTTACATTTTGATAAAATGTTATTTCAATGCGGTAATCGGCCAAAACGATCATTTCTATACTAAAACTTAAGCTTTTCTACGAAATTAAAACCAATTTCGTTACAATATATACATATATATATATTACTAGTTAAAACAAAAATATGTCCCCCCACGTTTGAGGAGCGATTGACGCCCATGCTGCCATATAACATTACAGGCAAAATCAATTGATCAAGTAACTCGAGTTGGATTGGTAGACAAAGAGACGCAATTTCGCTCTTCATAGAATACGTAGCTCTTCGTGCTAGGGTTACTTGTTTGTTAATAGCTTTTTTGAAGATATTATTATAGTTAAAAATTTGTTCCTAGATAGACATATTCATCACAAATACTTGTTGATTCGTCATCAAAATAAAATTAGGAATGTCCCTGCCTTTTCCTGGAGAAAAAATAACTATTTTTGTCTTCGAAGAATTTACAGTAAGATGACACATTTGGCATTAACCAGAAAGAGCATTACTGCACTTTCAGCAAGTAAAATAGTGTCGTCAGCATACAGAAGAGTAAATAAGTTCAGTATAATTCAATTTCATTCTCATACAAGCAATCATGGATTGACAAAGAGGGAGAGCTCAAGCCATTATATCTCCCTCGTTAAACAGATTCAAAGTTATTTAGGTACAGTGCAAACTAATGCCTTATACTTCTACATTACTACGGGGGGGGGGGGGGGGGGGGGGATCAGATTTCTGACCATCATATGATATGCAAGATTTAGCATTCTCATACATTTGAATCATTACAGGCAACAATTTACCATTAATCCCATGGTTAAGCAACTTAATCCAAAGCGAACTTCGATCAACTTCGTCAAATGCTTTAATCCATAAAAGCACAATATATTTTTTCCTTTTTTTTAAATGCTAATCAATGATTGCATGCAATGAGAAAATATGATTTCATCATATAAACACATGTTTTAGGTGCCTGTTTTTCAAATAAAGGGCCATCATATATATTAAAATATCACGTCACTGATACGTTGAATATAAGTACAATGCTTCTAATTGTGATCAGTCAACATTACTTATTTGAAATCAACAACATAGGTGCCACAGGTGCCCCAGGTGCCCATTATAACAAAAAAATGCCCACAAATGCCCAAATTATTCAAGGTCATATAAAAATCCCACTTTAGGAATCACATGGGCCAATAGCTGGCCCATCAAAGACAATTCTTTCCCTCACAAGAGGATTCAACACCCCCCCCCCCCCCGAAGTGTTTGAATATGCATATAACTTTGAGTTTACGCTTTAAAATATAACTTAAGGTATGTTTTATAAGCAGAATACTTCTAGTGTATATAGGGTCACTTCCTTTCATGAAGATGGTCGTCATATTAAAAATGACCACTGGTCTGTTTAAAGACGTGATTATTTGCATTAAGTTTGCTGTGTCTTGAAGCTTAGATCTTATAGGTAGAAATTTATGGATGTTGGAACTTTCTTGCCTAAAATAGACATAAGCGTGTTACAGTCCCGCCTCCCCCCCCCCCCCCCCCCCCCCCCCCCCCCCCACTGGGAGGTCGAAGGACCGCATGCGTGTTCCCAAAATCTCCGGTAAAGGGGTATTTTTTGGGCGACACAATCCGGCCCGTGAATTGTAAAAAAAGGGGGTGTTTTTTATCTTTCACCCGCAGATTTCATTAAAAAGGGGTCTTTTTCTTTCTCTCTCTCTCTCTCTCTCTCTCTCTCTTCAACACTTGAGAAATTAAAAAAGGGGGTTATGAAATATCTTGAAAAATTTATCAAATCCCAGGATCAAATTCCTGAAATTTGTTGTTTGGTTTCTTATGACTGCATTGAGTTCTGAGATACCATTTTGAACATAAAAAACATCTCTTCCAAGGTATTGTAATGACAGCTTACTTGGGAGGGGGGTTGGGGTCTGTCCTGAGATATGGGGTTGGAATGAGAGCTCATCTGAGATAGGGGGGTACATTGAGCAGTGTTCTGAATTTAGGGGGTCTCCAAGGCAGGAAAAGCCCGTGATAGGGGGGTTCAGAAATTTTGGCAGCCCTGAGATAGGGGGGTGCTTTCAAAGGGAGGGAACAAGCATATCCGTACCCTAAATAATACTGAGTGGGGGGGGGGGGGGGGGGCCGGGGTTACAGTGGTGTATTTGGTTAAGACACAATGAAACCAAGGTAAAGGTGTATCTTATAATGCTGAAAATTTTGAAAAGTTGGAAATTTCATCCACGATTGCCATTAAATTGAAAAATCCTGCATAGCCGTTGAAATGTAATTTGCATCTGATAATTTTGCATTTTGGCATAAAGATACAAATTCAAAATGGTTGATATGCTAAAGAACTATGTATTCCGGTTCTCTTTCTTTAAAGCGACATCCAACCTTAATGGCAAGTTGCTTTGGAAGAAAGCAGAAAAATCAGAGAAGTAAACTGTTAAAAGTTTGAACGAAATCGGACAAGCAATGTGAAAGTTGTAATCCTATACAAATGGGAATTTCAAAATTCCCCGAACCGGCAATGGCACTGTGATGTAACGGCTGAAAAGTCTCCCATTTGTTCCAACACACACTGACATTGACACTAAAATGTTTATTTTTTTAAAAAGTTATTACTAAAATATATTTTTAGTAGTACCCGAGAGAAAAGGGGCTTATGGAAAATTAGTGGTGTACGACAAAATCGCGACTTGACCGGGAATACCTCACAATCTACTGACCTAACTGCCAATTTGCGATTCAAATAGTGATCTCATTTCTCAAACATTGATGACTTTCTTGTTCTTGGTCCGATTTCTTTCAAACTGTCATCATTATGTTTCTCTTTTGCCTGATTTTACACAAATCAACATATTACAAAGTTTTGAATTGCCCTTTGATAGGTGTTGCAGATGTTTAAAATGAATACAAATATTAATTGGCATCTTTATAAATCTTACGATGTGTAGGTTGTTTCGTAAAGACATATCAGTTTGATTCTTTTTCAATATGGCCACGAAGAAAGTGCAGTTTAATCCAGAGGCGGCGCGCCGGGGAGGGGGGAGGGGGTGAGGGGGGCAGGGTGCACAGTGCCCCCCCCCCCCTTCAAGTACATGTACCCCAAAGTGCCCTTTTTATATCTGAAAAATTTCCCCTCTCTCTCTCTGACAAGTGCCCTTTTTACTACTAAATTACCCTTTTCCTTTCTAATATAGTGCCGTTTCCTCTTCTGATAAGTGCCATTTTTACCTCGTGATAAGTGCCCCTTTTTCAAATCTGATAATTGCCTGCTTATCACTCTTCTAATAAGTGTCATTTTCTCCTTCTGTGCGATTTTACTTCTGATAGGTGCCCTTTTTCTTTCTAATAAGTACCTTTCCATCTTCTGATAAGTGCCCCTAATTTCTCTCTAATTTGTGCCCTTTTTCCTTTGAAGTACATGTTTACTTCTGATAGGTGCCCCTTTTCAAATCTGATAAGTGGCCCCTCTTTACTTCTGATAAGTGCCCCTTTTCACTTCTTATAAGTGCCCCCTTCCATCCCCGATAAGCACCCTGTCCTCTTCTGATAAATGCCCCTTTTACCTAATTTCCCACTGTTTCTTACAATAAAAGCCATATCTAACTTCAAAGAATTGATGCGGCTTTATGTAGTAACAGGTACACATATTGCTACAATGTAAGGCAATGGAGCTGGGGCAAGAGGGGCACAGTGCCTATCCACCTCCCCCCCCCCCCCCCCCCGTAAAGGATTTCTCATTCCGCTCGCTCGAATGTGCCTATAATTTACACCAACGAAGGGCAATATTTTCTGAAAATCTCCAAAAGACTCGCTCGCTACGCTCGCTAGCTCTTATGGTATAATTACATGTAAAATGAAATCAAACAGATCGCATAAGTATGTTGATATCGATGTAATCCTAAAGAAGAACGACAGGGATAATGTATGAATTAAAAGATAATTCGACATTCCCTAATTAATTTGCTGTTGTCATTTTCGTTATATCGCTATAAATAATGCTCAATCAAAGGACTTCAGCATTATAAAAAAGTATAAAAATTTTCGCTCGCTCGCACATGAATCATTGGACCATCCCACACAACTGCTAATTGGGGAAGCTGAAGCAGTGTCCAGAACCACAATAGAAAGGAAGAAAATAACTGGACTTGGGTAATACCAATGTCACAAAACGGTCCCTTTTTCGCTTCGTGTTCACCCCTTGTAGGTAGACGTTCTGCCGCCCCTGGTTTTATCACTCACTTGTTTTGAATCTGATTATAGGTTTATTTGAGCATAATAACAGTTATTTGTAAAAGAAGACTTTTTTTTTTTTTTTTTTTTGGCTTCATCAGGATATCAATGTATATTGTTCATGAATAACTCTTCAATAAGCAGAGAAACATCCTATATATGTTAGATTGATATTTTCTCTTTTTAGAAATTTGGATTCCCCCCAAATACATGTATTGGCATACACTTTTAGATTACCATTTTCCAAAAAGTAGTTAACCCTAACTGCACTTGGGGGGGGGGGGGGGGGGCTCCCCTTCCATATTTTCGGTGATTGCATCGCGACCGCTGGCAATTTCGGATTCTCGCTTCATGACTTTTTTCCCTGAAGTCTTGCACACGTTTTGATACCACATTTGTCCATATCACACGTACCTAGGGGGTGTTTTATGCTAATGTTTTAATGTCATTAAAATTGCTAATTGTACATAGTAAATTTGCATATTAATAGTTTATGCAAATCTGTTGTGCACGTACAAATATATATAAGGATTGATTCATTTCACATTTGGGGAACATTATTCTTCATTATAACAGTTTTCATGTAGTTTTCTACTTGTTTAGGCTGAAATTATGAAAATATCTCAAAATGCATAAAATATGCATTATTAATAATTAATTAGCTAATTATTCCGAGATCGATGGGGGGGGGGGGCCTCCAGGTCCCCCCCCCCTATTTTCATGGAGCAAAATAGCCCAGTTCACGCGCTGAGGACCTTTATTTTTTTTGCTTGTCAGAGATTTTTGGAGTTAAAAAGAGACCCCCAAAATGCTGAGGACCTTTTTTTCTCTCTCTCTCTCACAGCACCCCCAATAACAAAATCGTTTCCAGGTGCCTGGGTTCTTAAATGGTAATCCAATATATCAAAAGAGTTTGTTACATAAACTAAAGCAGTAAATTATGTATTCATTTTTTGGAACTTGATTCCGGCACAAATCTAAACACCCACCCACACCCACACAAACACACAGTCTTGTATTGCCTCAGCCTTTACTTCCGAGGACAAGTATTGTTCCTCTATTGTTCTTCCGTCCTCGGACAGTCGACGGAATAAGGCACAAATTCATTGTTCGACGTTCGAGGACTATTGTCCGGCTTCCGAGGACCAATGTTCTCATGATTTTTTTTTTGTTCTCTGTCCGAAAATGTCCTCTGACATACGGCTAAACACGCCCACACACGCACACAATTATTCTAATGTTAACAAAACTCACAATGCTTCTAGAAGGAAAAAAAATATAGAAAATTAATTTAATACTCTTTTGTCTTCACTTACACTGATAATTAAAGTAATTATTGGTTTGTCATCAGTCTGGACTATTTGAAGTAGAGATTTCCTCAGATTTATATTTCCTTGCAGAGAAATGCATCACTATGTTTTATTAACAAGATGAATGCGACTGTGTCTCCTATATGCCTCCGCCTAAATTCAGTTGATGGCTCAAACGGTTCTTGCAATTCTGTGATAACCAGAATAAAAAGCCTACAATTACACGTTAATGGACCTCTTTGACATTTGACCTTACACCTTATAACCCCAAAGTCTGATCACTTTATCTCCTCCTAGTCATGAATACAAAATAGTTGAAATAGGGTGATAGCAAAGCTAAAAAAAAAAAATTTCACATGTCACATTTGACCTAGAACAAAAATCTTATCAGTTCTTCTCACTATGGTGATGCATACTAGTTCCAAGTTTGAAGTTAGTGGCTCAAATTGAGCTCAAGAGAGTGTTAACAAGGCAAAAGCCTGGAATTTCATGGTAAATGATCTCCATGACCTTTGACCTACGTAGGCCCAACCCCAAAATCTATTCAGATCGTCTTCCTAGGTGATACATACTAGCACCAAATTTGAAGTTCATACCTTAAATGGTTGAGTTATCACGAGAACGAGGCCAACACCTGTAATTTCAGAAAGTGACCTCTGCGACCTTTGACCTATGTACCCCAAAATCTGATCAGATCGTTTTCATTATGGTGATACATACTAGCACCAAGTTTGAAGTTCATCCCTCAAATGGTTATTGAGTTACCGCGAGAATCGAGGCTAATAACGCCTGAAGTTTAAGAAACTGACCTGTGTGACCTTTGACATACGTACCCTAAAATATAATCAGATTGTCTCCTTATGGTGATACATACTAGCACCAAGTTGGAAGTTCATACCTCCAATGGTTCTTGAGTTATCGCGAGAACGAGAAAGCGGGACGGACGGACAACCCGAAAACATAATGCCTCCGGCACCACCTTCTGTGGGCGGAGGCATAAAATAAAGTGCAGTGATTGTGATTTTTCTATTTGTAAATCTCTCTTTCATCGACATGCCATTTGCAATGGGGGTTTTGTCAATGGGCTTTTGTCAAGATTAAAGGATATACATGTATATCATTAGAAAATGACGCCAAAATTTAAACAAGAAAAGTTTAACGCTTTGTAATCCAACAGTTCTTTTATTTAGCCCCCAAAAAGAACTATCCGATTACAACGCATTAAACATTTCTTCTTAAATTTTTGCATCATTTTTATAGTATGCCGACATAATATATGTAATTGGATATGAAATCTCTTCTCATTGTAGATTTTGTACATGATTATCAAAGTAGCAATAGGGGCGTCGATCCGTTTTTGCCGGATTGAGGGGGAGGCGTGCAAGACAGCCTAATACATGTAGTGCCCTTCATGATTTTTTAACACCTCTTAATTACCAGCTTTACCACGGTTACATGAAGCAGGGCATATTAAAATATTTGCTTTGTTTGGAAGGTTTCATTTCCCAAGTTTTGCATCATTTTTCCTTATTTTATGTGACACCTCCTAATCTATTGGGGGGGGGGGCAAAACAATATGTTTGCCCTCCCAATATTTTCTTGGGGGCAACATTTTATAAGAATCAACAAAGTCTAATCTTCAAACAAATGTATGAGTATTACATTTTCCTTCTTTATGGTCTTTGTCTTTGATTTGCCATTCTATGTGATATCGCAATCCTTCTGGTTTGCACTGTTTCTTTAGCATGCAACCTTGTTAAAATTCACCCAGACTGTCTTCTTGTGAAAACAATTCCTATCTGAAAAAGGTTTTACAAAGAAAAATCCTGAGTCATGGGTTAATAACATCTCATTAACACAAATTTGAAGCAATAAAATCATCCACAAAAAGAAAATGAAAAGAAAATGATATGACCTCCTATCACATCCCTCACTCCCAGCACCTGTTCTCTCATCTTTAATTTACCTAATCCATCTAGTAAGACTGGTCACACCCACTCCCCCTCAATGGCTGGACCTGTACTATGCCACTGATGACAAGTATGCTCCTAACCCTATGCTAAATAAACATACATACACCAGCAACAAAATATCAACTGTAACTTTAGCTTTTATCATCAATAATAATCAGTCTCAGAAAATATGATTACACAAAGTGATCAAATGAAGACATTATAGACTGAAAGAACCAATAAACGTACATGTACTACCTTAAAATAAAAATGCTAGTATAAAGGACATTTGTCCAGAAAAGAGTCTTACAAAGAGATATGGTCATTATTCATAGGCACTCTTTTTCACAACTACATGTACATGTATGTGATTTCATCAAGACAGAATTAAGTAGACAACTAGAAATATCACTGAAGATGATGATTAATACCACACCCCGTGAGAACAGCCTTTCTTGACTTTTGGTCGAAAACTGAGGAAGTAGTTCGATCCGCAAGATTTTTCCCTGATTTACTGCCATAGATATGCCGTTTCCATGGCAACGCAGCTTCCGACACATCAAAAAAATATGTTGTACACATCTTCCCAGTAAGACCAATGTGTGTACCAAATTTCATGACTTTCGGTCAAAAACTGAGGAAGTAGTTCGATCCGCAATGTGTTTCCTTGATTTTCTGCCATAAATATGCCGTTACCATGGCAACGCATATTCCGACTCATCCGAAAAATATGTCTTGCACATCTTCCCATCAAGACCAATGTGTGTACCAAATTTCATGACTTTCGGTCAAAAACTGAGGAAGTAGTTCGATCCGCAAGCTGTTTTCCTTGATTTTCTGCCATAAATATGCCGTTACCATGGCAACGCAGATTCCGACTGATCCGAAAAATATGTCTTGCACATCTTCCCACCAAGACCAATGTGTGTACCAAATTTCATGACTTTCGGTCAAAAACTGAGGAAGTAGTTCGATCCGCAAGCTGTTTTCCTTGATTTTCTGCCATAAATATGCCGTTACCATGGCAACGCAGATTCCGACTGATCCGAAAAATATGTCTTGCACATCTTCCCACCAATGTGTGTACCAAATTTCATGACTTTCGGTCAAAAACTGAGGAAGTAGTTCGATCCGCAAGATTTGCAACGGACCGCCCGACCGCCCGCCCGACCGACCGCCCAACCATAATGATAACTGTGGTTACAATGACTGAAAGAAATTTTTGCAGCTAATTTCAAGTATCTATCTTCAACTCTCCTGACATGAGTTCAAACAAGATATCTTGATACACAGAAGTTTTAAGCACAATGTTGCTTATTCATATCAGAGACAGATTTCTAAGTGCAAAGGGGAATCGGGGAGGTTCCATCTCCCTAGAGGAATATCACACGTATGTCCAAAATTTGTATCTTTTACTGACAACAAACTTAATTATCATACTGAATATAAAAGATAGAAGGGATTCAAAACAGTCGAGTAAGACTTGCACATTTTGTTGTCAGAATAATCCAAGGGTGCAAATATTAGTACACATTTCTGTCAAACTTCTAAAATATTTAGTTTGATAATGAAGTAATAAACTATAAAATAATGTATTGTATGGACTGAAATATGTAGCACAGAAATACTAAAAAGAAAATGTTCAAAATATTAACATTTTTTTTGGTAATATAAATGTATATTGTCTGTGCATTCCCTCCATCCATTCGTATCCTTCTGTTTATCATACCACTCTCTCTCAATAACCCATGAAAGACTTTCCTAACTACACATAGAATACTTTGCCCCTTGTGTGTAATAGACCCGTTTACTAAGTGATTCAAATTTTATGCATACTTTTGAAACAAAGGTTGTTCTTGACAACCTGAAAGCTTGCCAGAGGCTTGCCAGACATAGCAACAAGTAATGTATGCAAACTGGATTCCAAGTATTGTAGTTCATTCATTAATAACAGGTTAATGGAATACCTCGTTACTAGGCCCCCAGGAAAGAAACATCCATAAATTTGAATCACTTAGTAAACAGGTCTATTGGGTTTTTACATCTAGGTGTTTCAATCAGATCCAGTACGTGTTCTACCTAGCCAAGTTTGAGTGCTGGGCTCCACCGTTCCAATATGCAAGCAGGGCTGGCACAGTGAAAGCAGGTACAGGTAAGAGTAAGTGGCTGCTGCCAGTCAATGTATACATAGTGTCTGGCAGTGAATACCCTGTAAATAAATTGCAATGACACTATTCATCTTACTATTCACGCTTGCTCATAAAAAATGCATTCTAAAAAATTAAGTTATAGCAACATTTCCGCTTACTCTGAGAACAATCTGTGATAGGCAAAACAGTCTCTTTTGATTACATGTCCCAGGCACAAATCTGATACCTGGGCAACCCTGATCAGCGCTGCCCACCGTAGCAACAACACTGATCTGATCACCATCTAAAAGATATGACTTTGGTCTCAACCTTGTTAATTGTAGAGGCAAAACAAAGATCCAACACCTAGATCAGCTCACAATTGTCAATATCAGGTGCTCAAACTCCTACAAGCTTTGTACAGTGATAGGCATTGGCAGAAATATGCAGGATATTGTTTTCATTGGAAGAGGAATATAACAATAGGTCACCCCCCCCCCCCACCCCCCCCCCCATGAATCGAATTGCATAACACTCTCCGCCACTGCTGATAGGTATCTAGGTCCCAGATCACAATTTTCATAAGCTATCTACATTTTATATACTTATATATATATATACAAAATATACACGAAATGAAATATTTTTATATTTCATGAATTATTTTCTTACTGATAAATAAGCATTAACATATCACCAAATGAGAGAAAAATGAAATGTCTATTTCTTAAAGTTCACACACAGGAATCACAAGGTGCTATTCTTCAACAAAGTGATTAACAATTCTTTACATCAATGAATAAATATGTTTGAAGTCCATTCAATTGATAAAGAGAGTACTCTCCAAGGAGCATGCTTCAGTTCCCCTTGGAATATATAAATTCTTTTTCATCATAATCAAAGTGAGAATTCAGTCGAGTTATTTTAAATGACAATATATTTTTCCCCGAAGAAGAATAAATGAAGAGTCAAAGTCGTTCACACATTCTTCACAGACTTACAAACTAAACATTAACCCATAAGCTGCCAAAACCTTGCACACTCGGATCTGCATAGAGCTGCTTCCTACATGTGCTAAGCGTGTGCTGGAGTGCCAAAGACTTGTACACTAGCCTCCATAGCATTGTTTGTTCGTGCTTAACCCTAAAAAGGGTATTTTGGAGGCTGGAAAAACTGGGGGGGCCTAAAGGGGCCTAAAGGGCCCCCCTAAGATCTCGGCTGTTGAAAGTCCGATAGGGGGAGGGGGGTGGAATATATAATTCTAGAGGGGGATGTGCCCTTTGCACCTTTGTAAATGTGAATCCTTACAATAGGAATACATAATACCTGGAATGAATACCATTTTCCCTTTTCAAATATTAAACCACTAATGGCTTTTAAAACATGGGACATTCCAATGACCAAATGATATTCAAAATCTAGATATCACTATTGAGATAAAGCCTAAAGCGATATTAAGTCAAAAGCTGTACTTGCTAACTAGCACCTGCCCTAAGCTTTGCCGCCACTTTGATGGCTGATATTCAGCTTTCTGAGGTAACCCTTCAACAACTTCTAGGCTGTTAGAGCAGGCAACCAAATTTCAATGGCATTACTCTGCCTTTTATAGAGCCATTTGCCACAAGTAAAATATTCCTTTATTGTCACTTTATTCCACAGTGGTCCTTTAAAGGAGAATTATCCCCACGAGACTTTTATCATTGACCTAAAACAGAATTCTAAACAGTTTCTGATAAAGTAAAAACATCGTATATTCGAGAATCGAGAGGATGGGAATTGTCGATTAAATCCTCCGATTTTTATTGTTCTCGAGAGTAAAGCAGCGTCGCCATGTTCCCGGTGCGATCGGGCTGTGTGACGTAGGGCATGGAGTTGGCCGTAGCGCATTGTAATTGGCTCGCAATAGTTCACCAACATTATTTTTAAAAGAGTTTATTATTATTAATAATAACATAAATTACGCAAGAGTTTCATAATTAAATTAAATAAATCAATTTATATTATCTACGTAACTATCACATTTGAAAAACATTTATTAGAGTAAAATAATCATCGTAAGTAAAACGTGTTCCAGGACACACTAGCTTGATTATACGATTCGCCCGGGCATATAAAGCTTAGCCCGCAGATCTACGTGATAATCGGCCTCCGTGAAATGATCACTGCAGATCACATCATTTTTTCCGATCTAGTTTGAAGTCTTTTCCTTGGAATTTTTCCACGTTCAATATGGTCACCCAACGATTGAACAATTGCTGACATTTCTGCGGGTCTGGGAACCGATGGAATGATTTCCCTATCGTTTTCTTGGAACAGTTACAACAGCCGAACGCTTGACAATACACCATGTTTACCGTGTGTATATGCAGCGCGCGCTTCATGCAAGCTAGCTACTAGCTAGTGAGTTCTCCATCCCCTACGTCATCACGCGCAAGGTTTTATGGGAAATTTAGAGAAAATGGACGCCGCCAGTAGGAGCAGACGACGTTGTAATCATCGTAAAAAGTGGTCTCTATTTTCTGCTCTTACAACGGCATCAGTTGGTCTAAAACGGTGATTTTTATATCAAATTAAATGTTAGTTTATTCACTATGTCCCTATTTACATTTAAAAGCCTGGGGATAATTCTCCTTTAACTAGTAATTTGTGTTGTTTTCAAGATCAATTTGAATTTAGAAATTATCCCACTACTATTCATTATGAGGTAAATATTGATATAGGGTAAATAGTGATGTCTGATGCTAATCAGCAATAACTTATGAATATCAGTCCCATGCCTAAAAGTTTTATAGTATTCACAGCATTAGAAACAATGTTCAAAATGCTGCTGATGCTGATTCCCCAATCAAGAGAACCTTAACAAATTCTTACATTCCTGAAGGAAGAAGGTGCCCAGACTTACTCACCCCTTAAATACTTAGCCTGTGATAGTTTGGACTATTTCATACGAAAATCATATTGTACCAAAGGGTTACTTAACAAACTCATCTCCTGACCCCCAAAACGAAACATGATAGGGCAACTATATGATGAGATCTTCAAAGAATCTTTCCATTACTTGAGAATGATGCCCTTCTCTTTGAACCCTGACATGACCTTCCTCACATTCCTGACCTCCTGACCTATGCTGACCCCTACTCCTGCTACGATGGCAATCCCTCCGCTGGTGGTGGTGCTGGGAGTACTCTTGGTTGTCATGGTGATGCGAGGGATGCTGCTGATGATGATGTCGTCTAGATGAGGAGTAGTGCTGATGCCTGCTCCCAGGCTGATGATGATGGTGGTGATGATGATGGTAACTATGGTGATGTCTGCGATGTCGATGCCTGGCCTGAGGAGCAGCAGCTGAAGGAATATTGCAGTTATTGTTGTTGGAGGAAGAATTGGTTTGAGAGGAGAAGGGATGGGAGACGAGAACAAAGCTATGACCACGAGGACGCTTGTAGCAACGTCGTGCACTGGAGGAATGATGGACACAGCTCTGGCAGAACACTCGATTACAGTGCTTACAACGTACATACATAGCACTGGCTGCCTGAGATGAGCAGTTAAACACTGAGCACTTCAGATCCATGTGAGATCTAATAAGAAGTATAGAACATATAATATACACAAAAAAATTATACATAAAATAAAATGGGTAAAATGTGAATTACAATTACAATCATACATTTAAACAAACTAATTAATGTACAAACATACATAAATAGATCTTCAGAAATACATAAGAAAATGCATTAATCAAACAGGTAGTCATATTACTGAAGCATTATCAGAATAAATGAAAGGTACTCTGCATAGATATATTTTTGAATCATGTAAATAAGACACATTGCAGGGTGTCAAGCAGAGAAGTTGTATCGAGTTTTGAAAGAGAATTCCTGCCCCCCCCCCCTTGTTTTCTAAATCAGTTTGGAAAACAGACTTAAAATCAGCAACTTGCCAGAATAATGCACAAATTTCAATTTTTGGAAAAACGATTCATTCCAAGCTTGTTTTTGTGATTATCTTGCAGGCCATACTACTTTCACTCAAAATGTATGTGACTTTAATGCATAGTTCTGCAAAGAAATGTTACAATTACTGTATGACTTAAGAGCAGTTTTATTTGGAATATATCCAAGTCTCAAAAATATTTCTTGTGTATTGAAATCTGCATTCAACTTTAACCTTTCCAAACTTTAAGACAAGAATGAATGGGAGGAATATAAGCATGCAATTTTTTCCAAGTAAAGTAAATATATTTTGTATTTATTCAACAATGTTGTCATCCATTCCAAATGAAACATATTATAGAAAGCATATTACATGTATATACCACACATCTAACTAAACCAACCTGAGAAATTATTGCAGTTTACTCTGATGAGTACAAGACAAAAAATTCAATATGTCCCTTTTCAACACCATACTCTGATTCTACAGTACCAAACATCTTTTCAGTTATTTGCCTGGAATATTATTAACATTTGGTACTGCCGATGATTAAAGTCAAATAAAAGAGTAAGTTTGGGGAACTTCAAATATTAAAACCTAGTTGTGAAACTGTAATGTTTTCCTACCTTGGATGAATATGACCAGGAGAGGGCAGTGTGCATCCTTTCTGCACCGTGTTTTCCCGTCTTTCATCAGGATTCCTCGATGTAGCTTCATCTGAAATGAGGAAGTGAAATGCATTTCAATCTACATTGGCATGAGGAAACAGGAAACTTTATATAAAACTTTTTCCCTTCATATTACAGCATAAAACTGATCTCAAGTGCCATTTTGCATGCTGTTCACAATCATACTGTTAACCTAGTCAATGCTGCATTTGAAAGAACAACTGAGAAATAAATACATCCGTACCTACGTTTCCCCAGTCTTACCCTATTAATAAGTTATATTTGACCACATCCTTGTTGTGTGGGGTGCCCTATCTTCTCAATCCTCATTAAAGGTAGACCTACAATGTACAGTGAGTGGCCCTCCTGGGCTGCATTTCAAATTTTTTAGGAAATGATGTCTACCTATTTTACCAGGATATAACTTGTAAGGGTATGCTACATGGAGAGAGACAATGTACAGTGAGTGGCCCTCCTGGGCTGCATCTCAAAGTTTTAGGAAATGATGTCTACCTGTTTTACCAGGATAGAACCTTTGTCTTTTCATGTGATACAAGATACATACTTCAACATTTCATCTCTTACTTTGTCTCAGGGTTTGTTCATCTCAAGATTTCACCAAAACAAGACGGATGCTTACATTTCAAATGCTTGTACTGTATCTCTATACCAATGCCTTGTTGTAAAAAATAAAATGTTTTGTACAACAAAAGTAAGAAATCAAATGGCTATTGTAAATAAAAGAGTCTTTTCTGTCCTAAATGTTCTGCTCTGTATTTGTTAAAACATATTGTTCATAGCAAACTGAAGAAAGATCTTGAATAAAATCTTTAATTTTCTGAAAAAGTATTGATGCTATCGAACAATGCCTCCTATATATTTTGAGAGCTTGATTCATGCTCCAGATATTGATATAAATTAAACACAACATGCAGGTCTGCGATTGGATATAAACTAGTCTTTTTCACATCATTGTAACACTGGCATAGCAATAGTGAATTCATTTATAAACAGATCATTACACCCACTAGCACTGTGTGAATTTACATACACTTCAAGTGTTATTTTTAGATGCCTTTCATCTGATAGTTTCTTCAAGGTAGGTAAAGGAAACTATGCCAAGTATGAAGTCTAAGATTCCTGAAATAATATCCTTGAATGATCCTTGAAGAATGAGGAATTACATTGCATCACTCAGTTTCAATACCGTGGGTGTATTATGTCAATAAATGATGGAAAGTATTTGATGAGCAAAACCAATCATCTAAACACTATCAGGAATTTACAAGAGTAATTCTTTGTAATATACTGAAACTCTGTCACAGATAATTAGTATACCGTAATAATATGCAATTTGAAAGACACTTTCAACTTGAGGAAGATAATAAGTGTGACAAATTTACAAGTAGGCATCACAAGCCTGTTTTAAGTATTCAGCCAAAATAAAAAACATAACGATATTATGTATCAGACTTTTTAGTATACATTAAAGCATATCTTTATTTGCCAATTCAAATACAAGCCATATGATGTTCACTGTATAGCACTTACAATTACCAGTACATCACTGTCAATAAGATTAAACTTGGAGCCTGGTAAGAGACATATTATGCTATAATCCTCTCTACACTGATTTTCTGTGAGAAATTTTTCATGCAGAATAGCTATTATTGTTTCTCATACCATTTAGGATTCATTTTGGTTCATACCCTCTTACATGGTTTGCAAAATGTAAAAGGGTAAAATAAAACCATCAGACCAAATCAATATACACGCACTGAATCTCTACCCACCTGAAGACAAAGGAGCTTCCTGATTCTCTCCTCCAACGGCACCAATATCTGCAGCATCACCTGAATTCTGTCCTCTCTCCATCTCAGCTACAACCTCTCTAACTGACACCCTGACTGACGTCTGTCCTCCTTCATGCCTATCAGAGTCTCTTTCTCCTTGTTGGCATGATGGAGCAGGATTGGCGTTGGTTGATGACCAGCCACCACGATTGGACCAGGCTGACCTCAGAGGAAGGTCAAGGTCAAGATCGCTGACATCGCTGAAATCGGGGCTGGCAGCAGAGGAGGAGGACGTGTCACTGCTTGCATCACTCACATCTTGAAAGGTGTCTATGGGAAAGTACCATCAAACTCACCAAATTATAAATAATAATAATAATAATCCTTTTATCTCAGCCTATTGTTATCATTCGCCTTAACACACGGTTGCTTTCCCCGTAACGCCGAATTTCTATTGTGACGGAATAAACCACATTGATAGGATTCCCCCTAATGTAGGAAATAATGTTATAATAATAATAATGATAATAATAATGATAATAATAATAATAATCTTCATTCAAGGACGCTTTACAATATAGTTAACATATCTACATGCTATACAGTAATCATTACCCCAATAGTCAAATTTTAGTGTAATTTGCCATGAAATGGGTTCAAATTTGTAGTTGGTTTTCTCACCTGTACTGAATTTCCTGGTTTATTCTATTCATATTGATACATGTACATGAATTGACAATTTAGATGTACGTGTACTTGCAATATTTCGTTGTTTTTTCCAATCAGTATTTCATTACTCCATGATAATCTTTGATGTTCATTGTTCATTTCTAAGGGGTATATCTCATATATCTCTTAACTCTTCTCTAACTTGCCACTAGTAAGTGCCAACATTACACATAACCTGTACTAGACTAATGTCTGATGTAAGAATATTCAAGTAATTTGAGGTAAAAAACTCATATTGGCAAGTATTCTGTGTGTAATACATATATTAGTCGTATTTTTATGATTGGAATCAAAGGGTTCTGTATTTTTTCAGAAAGGCAAAACACAAAAATTATGGTAGTATATTTTTGAGGATATGTTCCACTACTACAAGTATATCTTGCAGGTTGGCTTTGATTGTAAATGTGTATTTATTGATGTTGCTTTTATATACAGTTGAATATGTTGATCTGAAGATATAGCTTTTTAGGATTAGCATCAGGATGAAGGTTTGACAAGATCAGAGAAAAACTGTTATTAATGATTGATACATAATCTAACAATGACTTTGCATGTATCTGTAGTTCCAATGTGAACTAGGATTTATATAAATACATTGATGTATAGAGGATGATGAAATCTAGGCAATCTTGTCAATCATGCGGTCAAGAGATAGAGTGTGGTATCCTTGATAGAAACCAAAACACATTTCAAGAGGTTTTCAAGTGCTATCATTTATAGCCCCGGATGTCATGGGAGGTATATACACAAGATTCTTCCAAGCATGAGTTTTCCTGATTCTAACAAACCAGGGGCCATATTCTCAAAACTGTATTATTTTCTATGTTAAGGAAAATGTTAATTGTCATAACAAACTTAAAATGTGCAGAATAAAACGCTTATGATCTGTGCTTGCAAAGACATCTTCAAAGCATACGTAACCAGCTTTGTGCAGACATTAACCAATGACTTGTTCTAATTTTGATTTGTGATGACAATTAACATCATTTTACGAACATAAAAGGTAACATAGTTTTCAAAATACAACCCCAGACTGTAATCACATTCCATTGTCCATATCACATGAGGCCCCAAACTGTGTATCTCCTCACACAGATTTAAGAGATACATGTACTCATCTTGAAGAAATCAGATATAGACATCTCTATGTGCTATTAACATAGCATATAGTAATATCACATCAAAAGTGATACATGATTCCAATTTTTTTTTTTAATTAGCAGGGATGTTGATTTTTTTTTTTTTTTTCAAATATTTATTTCACAATTCACTTTATCATAGATAGTTACATGCAAATGAACATGAATAAGTACAGATCATGAAAGATAAACTGATTTTGAGCACTTGTCTGATATATAAACAAAGAATGATATTGCATTATACATAATCTGAAAATCTGAAAATCGTCTAGCGTTTTAGGGCTTGCCATTTTTTTTCATGAAATTCTAATTGATTCTTTTTAAAGGCAATGATACGTTCTGTTCTTTCTAATTGTTTAAGTGAATATATAAAGACTTTAAACAAAGGAACAGTGTTCTGAACTTTGCATGAATAAATGAAATATTTGGCTTGGAGTATAATAGTATTTATGAAGTAAAACTGATCAAGAATTAAAGTTCCAAAACAAATTTCCTCATCAGACAACATACACTGGCGGATATTTTTGCTTCTAAGCCACGTAACGATTTCGTTCCAGAATAGTGTCACAATGTTGCATCTCAGAAATAAATGAATTAATGATTGTGGACAAGATTCACAAAAATTACAAAAGGAAGTTTCACTTATACCTATTTTGCACAAAAAAAGTTGCGTCGCGATTTTCCGGTGAATGAACTTAAATTGAAAATTCCTCATCTTATTGTCTATAGATGACTTGTAAATCAAAGCGAAACGAGATTTCCATACGAGAGAATTACACAAATCCAGTGATAAATCAATTTGCCATTTGTTTTGTTGATCTGTTTCTGAAATTGGAATTCTATAACTTTTGAGGAAAAGTAAGTAACAAAATTTAAAAACTTTTTTTTGTTTCAAAAACTTATCCACATTATCATCAGGTTGATTTGATAATAAGTCTTCATTCATAAAGTCACCTCGTCTTATGATGTCTTTCCATTGTTTAGGAATTGCAGATAATATGGAAAAGTATGTCAAGAAAGATTCTGAATTATATTTCTGTAACACTTGATCAAATGACATAAAGGCACCATCGTCAGTTAAAATGTCTCTTACATAAATCAAGTTGGATTCAAACCACCTTTTAACAAAAACTGGTTTACCATCTATCAATATATGGGAGTTAAACCACAGCGGTTGTGAAATAATTTCCTTGAACTTAACTGGATTGTAGTACTTATAATGACTCCAGGCCGAAAGAACATCGTTCCAGAATGGATCGGTGCTTTCAACAAATAACAGATGATCACATGAAAGATTCCACTTGATAAAGTTATCACCACCAATGTTTTTGAGAGCCATTCTAAAAAATACTTTCCATTTGCTCCTATTACCTTCATCTTGGTACCTTTTAACCCATGTAATTTTCATAGCACGATCAAAAGATAATAAATGTGGCATTTTCAAACCGCCCTCATCGTATTCATTGTAAAGCAAAGACCGTTTGATCTTATCGATCTTATTGTTCCATAAAAACCTAAACAATAATTGTTGAACCTCCACAAAAAACGACTTAGGTGGACTTGGTATAATGCACAGAAGATATATAAGTTTGGGAATAATCATGGATTTTATGATGACAATTTTGCCATACAAAGTTAAAGTTCTACAACTCCAAATATTTAAGATTGTTCTTATTTCTTCGAGTTTGGGTTTGAAATTAAGGTCATATAAACTATGGCGTTCACTAAGAGGAATTTTTACGCCCAAATACATGAAATAATCCGTAGGCCAAGTAAATGGAATGTCATGACATAAAATATCTGTAATGTTGATTTACTTATTAAAGTTGGACTGCTTCCAGAGAGATACTATTATTATACATTAAAGTGAAATAGATAGCTGATTACCAGGGCTTGTGAGAGGAACTATACATAAACTAGAGTATAATAGACAAAAGGCATTTCACACAGATGGATTGTCTAAAACAGAAATAAAAGCATGGCACTACATTTATTGTCCCCTTTGAATTCTTCATCACCATTCTAGAAAATAAAACATTTTCCTCCCAATCCATCATACAGACAACCAACTAAAAATATATATCATACCTTCTTCATTTTGGCTTGTATCTCGCTCTCCAAGCCTGCGTCTTCCTCTGTGTACATATAAGTCACACCTCCCTCGACTGCCCTCACCATGGCATTGACATAGAGGGCGCACTTGACAGACTGATGGGTCAATCTCATCTAGGTCCCCAACACTGTCAAAGATGATTACATCTGGTCTCTGAAGCCTTTGTCTTGGTCTGGTGATGCATATTAAATAATAATGAGATAAATTTTTAACCCCTTCTGTGCCTATACATGTAGGTTTTAAACCAAAGAATTATTAACCTGTTCACTACTGAAGTCCCAATATTCCCATAAGCTTAATACAGGGCCCATCCGGTTCCAGAA
Source organism: Heliocidaris erythrogramma (assembly GCA_025617745.1). NCBI lineage: Eukaryota > Metazoa > Echinodermata > Echinoidea > Camarodonta > Echinometridae > Heliocidaris > Heliocidaris erythrogramma. The sequence goes on from CM046867.1 coordinate 41,634,690, forward strand.
GGCAATGGATTTTCTTTCAAGAGTCAACATTGGGGTTTTAATTCTTCATTTCAAATTTATTTCTCTGCAAATGTCTTTCCAATGAACAACCTTCACAAAGTATGTTTCTGATTCACTAGGAAATAAGCATCTATTTTTAGGACATATGTAAGAAAATCAACATTCTCTGACAGAATTTGACAGAAGCATGTTTAATACAAAGGATGTTCATGTACATGTACAGGACTGCATGTGTGTTTACAAAATTTGCATTTTTCAGCAAGATTGATACATTTTGTGACAATTTCACTGAGGTTTAGTACTTCTTACAACACAATCATTATAATTGTAGACAGCTTTTCTCAAAATGCACATACTCAAAACTAAATCTTTAAATCCATGAAATAAAAAGCAAACAATTATGTAGTGACAGTAAGATTGATAGCGATACTAATCATCTTTGTGGCATAAAAAGAGATATGAAAGATGAAACTAAATCTCCATTAGTCTCTCACATGACAAAGTCTAGTCACGCAACAAATACATGAATTATGATAGACCACTTCTAGGATGTAATATATAATACCAGCGCAAGTTGAAAGTGATTTGTTACATGGAGAGAGAGAGAGAGAAAGAGAAAGCCACTCATATTATTTCAGGAAATACGGACACAATTACAACCACCAGACCACAGCATTGCAAGATCAGTTTTTTTTCTCTGGCCACATGATGCAACCCTCATGGCTAATACACTGTATGAAGAATGTGGGTGAAAATATCATAGGTAACATTTTGATGTCCTATTCTACATGAGTCAGTGAATTTATAAGGCTATCAATGCTGTTATATCAGAAAATTGGTTAGATATTCATCACTTGCTATATTACACAACATTGGTAGAACTGATGGAAATAAATTTCCTGACGATTTTGGCTGAGACACTCGAACATGGTTTAAAAAATGAGAAACCATTACCCCTCTGATTTGAAAAATTACCTTGACCACAATCCAGAGGGTCATTCATAAGAAGAGGAAAAACATCACATAATCACAGTACTCTGAATGAAAATCATAATATAAAATATTATTACTTGTATGAAGGGTTTTCATGCGACCAGAAAAATTGGCGTATCTCATTGTTTGCGCAAAAGTACCCGGATGACCATGCAATTATATAATGGTTTGGGGTGTGCGTGACATGTAAAAAGGTGAATACGCTTTTAAATACGCAAAGGTTAATTGCAAGATGATTGGGTAAGGTCAAATAATGTTTTTCTACCTGTGTTTTATGTTGAAGTCAATACAAAAACATTAGGACATGTAATGGTGAAAACTGAAGAAATAGGTTTCATACAATTAATAATATTCAATGGCTTTTCTTTCATGGGACATAAGGGCATATCGCGCTCGCTTTGAAAATATTTCACTCGTCGTGCTGACTCGTGAAATATGCTCATAGCTTGTGCGATATATCCTTGTATCCTACTGAAGGCCATTCAATGTTATATAAATATCATGTAATCTACATCAACAGCACACTACCTTTGAAGTAGACAGCAAAATGTAGATTAATTGGAGTAATGTAAAACTACAAACATATTTGGTGAATCGTAAATATTGGTCATTTTCATACCAAGAAACTATTGCACGTTGCAAAAATTAAGTGAGGTGATCAATTCATTTTACAGCATCATCACAAATGTAGATTAAATGGGACATCTGAGAAATTTTAATACACACACATAAGTATCTGGATTCACAGTATTCCTCTAGACACTTTGGTAAAACTTTCAAGGTTAAAGGAGAATTAACCCCTAATTACAAATTTACTTATATTGGAAGGTGTAATATATTCCTACTTACTGGCCTAAATCATTTTCTAATAAGGAGTTGTACATGAACCATTGAGAAATGTTCCAGTCAAGAAGATATTTTGAATCCCAGACCTAAATTGCTTTTCTTCATTACCTAAAATCCCATATGTGACAAAAAATATAAAGTGGGTTTTTACATGTATTATAAAAATTAAATCTTTATATTTTCAAATTGTCTGGTTTTGCTTAACAAAAATCTATTTTCTTGGGTTTGCCAAACAGAGCAGAACATAATATATGCAGCATGCATTCTGACTTTTCAAGTCCATTATCCGAAAGCAGGTGAATGCATAGTGTGCCGCTATAGATGCTCAGGGAAGAAGCATCCATAAAATTTGAATTAATTTGCTCCGTCCCATACGTCACAGTACTGAGAAAATAGATTTCTATTAAGCGAATATCGATTTTCAACAGAAATATATAAGGAAATCTTCAGTTTAAAAGTAAATTGACATATCTGTTCTATATTTTTAATCTCAAATGGGTTTTTAATTTTGAAAAAGGCAATTGGGCATTTGGATTAAGAAAATCTTCATGTACACATAAAAAAAATGGCAGCCCCCATGTACTGCTAGCAGACGATACATATTGCTAGCAGATGATAAATTTTGCTCAGAAAATCTTGATTCGTATCGATCTCATATATTTTGACGCGAAGCCATATAGTCTAACAAGTAGGAATAAATAACACCTTTGAACACTATCGTCATTATTTTTTTAGGTTAATTCCCCTTTAATATATTTCATATCATTATTTTCCTGTGGGAAGGAAACAAACTCTTTCAATGAAAAACAAAAGAACAAGGGTTGATGTAGATGGTCATATTAGGTACACGTAAGTGAATACATTGTATCAAATGACATGCTATTCATGAAGGATACATTCACTGAGTGGGCATTTGTTGGAAAATTGCCGGTATTATCTGAAGGCTGAACACAATGAAGGATCACATGACTTTTATATTTAGCTCATGACAAAGTAAAGTAAAGTAAATACCACGTGATTTGTGCATCATCTGGCATCATTTGAAGATAAATATATCTGTCAGATTGCCAACAGAATTTGGCAATGTAATGTAGAAAGAAAAGTTTTGAAATGGCAAGTCATACTATGTCACGCTTAAAAATGCCACTTTTTTGTAACGTACATGTAGCTCAGTGAAATAAAGACAAAGGAAAGACGCAAAGAGGAAGTTTGCCAGTTTTGTCTGTGCTTCTAAATTTAGAATCAGATATATCTGAATAATTTTTTTCATATTATTTTGCTCAAAGTGTTGAAATAGGTAAATACTAATTCTAATCGTAATATTTTGGTTCTGGCTCTATAAAATAAACTTTTCATTTTTATCAATTTTGTAATACTTTCCCGTGTTCTGACGCGCCACAACGTTTCAATAAGCTACCTAAATACATTTTATTGTGACTTTAAAGGGAAAGTTCACCCTGATTACAAGTTGATTTTAAAAGAAGCAGACAAATTAAAGAAACTTTCACTGATCTGTACTTCTTTAATTTTTCTGCTTCTTTTAAAGCCAACTTGTTGTAATCAGCGTGGATTATCCCTTTAAGATGACTTGCAATTCTACTGCTACCCTGACACCAAACTTTTTTTCATAATCATATCCTGATCAATTCTGTTGATCACTTTCATTTATGATGATGTGGTACATTACTATCAAATTTCATTTTCATGAATGGAAGCATGACGAATATTCCTTTGGATTTATGATAAGGAAGACAAGATTTTAGGTTTAAAAATAAAATTTGAGTTCTGGTCATGAGATTGAATTGTGAATGAAAGCAATTGGGAAAGGTTAACTATGCAGCACATAAGAATTGATGTATGCTGGTTTTGTAAGCACCAAAATGATAAGAAATTGCCTTAATCCAGCTGTGAGTCACATGCACTGCACACAGAAATGTGTATATGGGACTACATACAAATGTTTGGCCTGAAAATTTCCACTGTTTCTTGTCAAATTTTTAATCTGAGGGCATTTGAAGAGCATTCCTTTTCAGGGAACATTTCTACTATGATAATCTTCCAAACTAACATAAAAAGAATTAGAATTAGCTCACAAATCATGTTTTATACTTTTTACTCTTTCCAAGAACTCAAACTTCTCTTTAAATTGTGATACTGCTTGGTCAATCCAATGATTTACCATCCTTATGGACAAATTGCATGCACACAACATTCAAAAGGCAGAATTAAATATTAATTGCGTGGCAGCCTAAAAATAGCTAAAGTGATATCCTGGACGCGAACTTTTTTTCCCCAAGAACTTTTGTCACTATCGTCCTTGACGCATGCTCAACTTTGAAATAGCCCTACAATGCTTGGAGTTGGATGGGGTTTCAAAGTTTCATCCTACTTTTAGTAATAATAAAAATATAAGACGTTATTTTTGTAATGTCCAAACCGAGAGTCGAACCCACATACCTCAGGTTAACTGTCCGAGGGCTAACGCATCTCGCCACAGCAAGACGCTGGGAGCAACCGTCATTATATCGCTTACGGAATAAACCCTCTGATTGCGAAGTTGATTTAGATCGGAAAGGATCAGGTGCGCATGCGCCAGAGAGGACAGGGACAAAAAGTTCGTGGGAAAAAAAATTTAGCGTCCTGGACACGTGAATAGGCACTGTTTGTACTAAATCTAATCCATATTATCATTGTTGTAGAAAGTAAACTTAGAAGGTGTAATTTAATCTCTTAGCATAAACTAGTTGTTTTTCCAGTGATAATGCCATGTACATGTAACAAAGCAATACCAATTAATTAAGTAACAGCTGGAAGACACAAGGAAATACCATTATGTTTGTTTGTCTAGCACATAATCTACTTTCCCAGATGTGAAACAATAATCTGTAATATTTATATGGTAAGAGAGAGATAGAGTCAATATGCAACACAATATGAATGAAGCGACTTCCCTATATGTAATAACATTGATTTAAAAAGATGTATTCCTCTTAGAATACATCTATAAGCAAGTTTCTCGTCGATAAATTTACTCCTGCATTGAATAGGAAGAGTGTATAGGAACAATTAGGAGAGATCACATGTCCTATAAAATGGGTCTAACTGCCCCCTTCAAACTTCTTTTTCTGAAGATATGTTTCAGAGCAAATGAAAAAAGGGGTTTGGAAACCAAACTGGTATTTAAAAAAAATAAAAACTAAGATTTGCTTGGGGGTAGGGGGAGGGGGTTAACCAAATGTGCAATGGACATAATTAGATGATAATGTAGTTTCGTATATTTACCCATTATGCTGACCAGACGCAGCGGCTATCTCAGAGTTTTGCCAACGGGTATTAGCTGGCTCTGCCTCATCACCACTAGGCCCAGAGTAGCTGGTCTCTGTGACAGGTTGGGACTGTTCCTGTCGCTGCTCTAGGTCCTGGTTCTGTAGGCTATCCCCATGTGGTTCCCTAGTCATGTGAAAGGTGTTTTCTAATTGTTCAGGATCTGTTGTTGAAAAAGAAAATGAAAAATATAAGGAAAACAGAAACAAAACAATATTTAATCGATTCTATAATGAAGGCATTGCAGAGTTTTAGTGAAAAAATGTGGATTTCAATGGTTACAAAAAACATGTGGGTTCAGGGAAATTACCGTAATAGAGCCTTTCAATATTGACCCTTTTATGGCCAAATTCATGCTACATTTCATTTGTCAATGATGGGCAAAAAAAGGCGGGCAAGGGAGGTTCAGCTAGAGCATTGGGATAAACCTGTATATTCAAGGTATTAAAGCTTTACATAAATGAAAGTGAAGACCTACCTTGGCATTCTACGACAGCTCCATGAGCAGCTATGGCCTTTTGTAACTCATGAGGTAGGTCACAAACAAGATTGTTCCTGGCACAAGGACCCAAGTCATGGTTAGGTATCTCTGCTTTGAAGGTATCTATTTCACGCTGCAAAATGAAAAGATGTAACTTATACATGTAACACTTAAAACAAACTAATATTATAAAACAGGTTGTGGATGGATTTGACAATTTAACCCATTGTCAAGTTTTTCTGATTATCAGTCAAAATTAGTAAATTGTCACATTCTACACGTGTATTCTCTACAGTTTTGCTGGAATAAGCCAGTTCGGGGTTAGCGCATGGTACAAATGACCCCAAATATCCACAGATATTTTAGACATGGAGGGTCCCTTTATGTGCACTTCAGAAAAATAACTCTGGGAGTGATAGAGGTGCCTCATGAATAGCTTTTGTTTCCCCCTTTAAAAAGAATACTTCCACCTGGATATCATGGAATGCACCATTAGTGCATAATTGAATAATGATTACATGACATTCATGAGCACATATCGAATATTAGTGTCAGTGGGTCTTTAGAATTTGGTACAGATGACCTTTATCTGCTCATGCTCAGATTGCATCTCCGAAGTGGCTTATTTGAACAGAATGCATCCTCTACAGTTTCGCTGGAATTACAGCGAACATGCATCCTCTATAGTTTTGCTGGAATTACAGCAAACATGCATCCTCTATAGTTTCGCTTGAATTACAGCGAATATACATCCTCTATAGTTTTGCTGGAATTACAGCGAAAATGCATCCTTTACAGAATTATAAAGAAAATGTGTCCTCTATAGTTTCGCTGGAATTACAGCCAAAATGCATCCTCTATTTTTTCGCTGAAATTACAGCGAATATAAATCCTCTATAGTTTTGCTGGAATTTCAGCGAATATACATCCTCTATATTTTCGCTGGAATTACAGCGAAAATGCATTCTCTATAGTTTACCTGGAATTACAGCGAAATGCATTCTCTATAATTTTGCTGGAATTACAGCAAAAATGCATCCCCTAGTTTCCCTGGAATTACAGCGAACATGCATCCTCTATATTTGCGCTGGAATTACAGTGAATATACATCCTCTACAGTTTCGCTGGAATTACAGCGAATATACATCCTCTACAGTTTCGCTGGAATTACAGCGAATATACATCCTCTATAGTTTCGCTGGAATTACAGCGAATATACATCCTCTGTAGTTTTGCTGGAATTACAGCAAAAATGCATCCTCTACAGAATTATAAAGAAAATGTGTCCCCCATAATTTCGCTGGAATTGCAGCGAACATTAAGTGAAGTAACAACTACAGTTTTGCTGGAAATACAGCAAAAGAAAAGGACTGTTGTTTTGCTGGAATTATATGAAACATGCTGTATGCTTTAAAATTTGCTGGAAGTTCACCAAAAATAGTAATAAAGAACACAATTTTCTTGTAATTACAGCAACATACTATTACAATGATCATGCAAATCAATAAATTATACCCTTCTCATTAACATACACTTGTAAGTTTCTGTCTCTTTCTCTAATACTTGCGATCGCTCTTTCTCTTTCCTTTAATGGAGCTTTCAGAGTTTTTTTCCTTTTCTTTCACAATTTAAACAATTCTTCATAATGGGAATAATCGTAATAATGGTCAAGCACCAAAAATTGAATCATTTCTCAGTCTGCTTTATTTTTGTAATACCTCCATAGATATATAGATAATATACACCATTATATGGTTCAAGCAGTTCAACAGACACTGGGCTAAATTTTTCTAGGTGAGAGCAACCATTCTGCTCAACACTGATACTAACAAATAACAAAAGGAAAGACAAAGTATGAATGTAATGTTGAATATCACTAAGTTATTTGTATTCTAGAGGTTCCATGGAATTTGCTATTTTTTTTACTCCGTTTTATTTTCTGTGCTTTCTAATAATGTGTCCCCAACCCCTCCCCCACAGTTCCTGTTACATGTATACTGTTTTGTGTCTGTAGTCTATATATATGCATGTCTTGCTTTTTATGTTTGTCTTTTTGCCTCTGACGAAGATTCTGCTAGGATCGAAAGCTCAGGCCCCTTTTGACTCCACTTTCTAATAATCAACAGAAATTTCTATTATGAACAAAGAATTGATGCGAAAATTATATTAGACTAATCACACTAATTGCCCCATTCTTGATTTTGTGTGAGCGTTGGGGGGGGGGGGGTGGTTACAGACAGCAGAGCACTTATTGCGAATATTTATTAAACCCAAATAATTGTAATAGAAAACAATCCATTTCTTCTCTCAAAAGAGGCCCTGAGGAAATTATCAATTTCTCTATACTTTATACATGTTTAAATGCTACATAGAAACAAATTGGACTTATCCTCTACATATTATTAACTTCAAAATAAACACTTGAATAATTAAGGCAAATGGTTAAGATTTGTTGTCAGTTACATGTATTTTACTTTAAATTAAATTGTTGAATATGCCGACTTACAATTATATATTGTCATTTAAAATTGTGTACACAAGGATGTGTGCTCTTGTACTTTACCTAATGTGTAAATCGAGCTATATGACACACGTACTCCAATGATATTTTGTCACATGTACAGGAGAGACAACCATGAGGAAAAGAAATGATCCATATGCCTTCCATGAAGAAGACCTCACTGATGTATGTAGCAAGTCATGAATTAGAAATTTATTATTTAAAAAAATGTTTGTACGAGATACATATGGCATATACAGCAGTTCTCATGTGATCTGACACACATCTTCATTTGCAAGCCCCAGATCACAAATAAGTCTGAATCCTGCAATTTGTTTTTTATGTTTCATAATCCCCCTCTAAAGAGTGAAAATAATGTTGGACTCTAATTGGCAACTATGTTATTATCTGTGATGTCACATATGGACAACTCTTCTTTGGTTCTGCACCCTAATTCATAACAATTTCATTTTCATTTTGTTTCTTCAAAAATACAATTACCCCTAGCTTGTTATTCACACTTACATACTTGAATAGTCTTGAACATATTGTATAATAAAACACAAATGTTGACCTCTTTACATAGTTATGTATTTGGAGTGCATGTTTAGTATACTGTACTGAGGATTAGCCTTCAGTCTAATATTAATGCTGTACCATAACATTATCCAATAAGAATTAGGTGTATCTGTTTAAATACTATTTAAATGGTTATGTCCATTATCATATTTTAACTACAAAGAGGAATTGACACTAGACATCTACATGTACATGCATATGCATTCAGTGAATGCAGTAAACTTAAAGATTTAGACAGCAGTAAATTTAGATAGTCCAATCAACCATGATCCAATGAAGTGTTAAGATTTTCAAAGTTTTGAACACTTCCAATTACAGGGCCCTTAATTTGTCAACTACATGTCAGTCTGTGGTGTCAGTCTGAAATATCAATCGAGGAGTTGACCTAGAAAGCCACCGATAATCATTTTAGCCTCTGGGTTTGTGAAAAGGGTAAACTTGAATAACAAGTGAGGGGTAATTGACTATTTGAAGAAATAAAATGAAAATGTTGTGAAATTTTTGAAAAAAGTTATCAATATGTGACATCACACATAATTACAGTTGCCAACTAGAGTCCTACATTATTTTCACTCTTTTGAGGGGGATTGTAAAACATACAAAAACATTGCAGGATTCACACTTATTTGTGATCTGGGCCTGGCAAATGGAAAATACCATCTTTAAGTTAAAGACCCTGGTTCGTCGCAATCTATGGGCGCTTTTACAGTTGGCTGCTCCTTTCTCTGGATCAAAGTTCAAAGCGACTTCAATTTATTGTGCGCAGCTAATAAAAGTTCGCACATTGACCCAAATTTGAGTAAACAAGATCGCGCGTTCTTTATTCCAGTATTTGAATCTCATTGGTCGGTTGAGTATGGAGGGATTCGAGTTAACGATCGCGCGAGGAATCCGGCAATAACATTCCTTCGGTAGCGCACGATTGGACCTGATTGTATCCGAATTTCCCCGAGTCGGGCCAACTAGTCAGGCCCATGGATTGCGACGATCCAAGGTCTTTAACAATTTTAGGTGTTTGAAAACATAAATCAACTCCTAAATGCAGGCATACAATGAAAATAACAAAACACAAATCGAATGCATGTACACAAACTCAATCATCTAATAGGCATTTGAGTTCTTGAACAAGACCTGTGGGCATGGGTTGGTGTTCATCCCACTTTATAATACATTCGATTTGTGTTTTGGGAACTGTTTGTTTGGCGTTCTTATAAACACCAAGCTCCCAAACATTGTTGTCATGTCTAAAAAAGAAACTGGGGTCAAATGGTAAAAAATTGTGTAAACATCTTCTTTCCAGATCCAGAAGTACCACAGCCTTTGTATTGTGTTTATAGATTTACCTCTATATTATGGAGAACGAAACTATGTAAATTTCAAACATCTTCTGCTACAGATCCAGAAGTAGCACAGTCTTGGTATTTTGTTTATAGATGTGACAGATCAGAATTGATCGACCGCGGGTGAGCGTCGTGCCCCCCGAGGCCTTGTTTTAATAATAATGTAATAAAAGACTTAACTCCTATGTTATTGAGGATTACATTTACACTTTCAACATGTAGTTGGAAACAGCCCTTGATACTGACTCAACTGGGAATGTGATGTTACACAACTAATAATTGTGGTGAAACTGTTTTAATACACCATGGTGTGGTAATTGCATGGAAATAATTTGTACCTTCATCAAAGTCATTGCTTGTGAATATCACTTGCCCTTAAAAATTGTTTACATTGAGTACCCTGTCACTTAGTCCATTTGGATTTTTTTTTTTGAAGTTCAATTGATATAAAGGTTATCTCATGCACAAATCTCTATTCAAATATAAACAAGTTGAGTTTTTAGGACAATTGTTCTCGTAATTATATCCTGTTGCTATGTCATTGGCTGTATTAATTTTGCTTCTTTGCAATTGCAAAAATTTAATTTTATGTATTTGGTTAAGAGAGATGAAAAGAAACACATGTACCCACATCTAGATTACAGGTTTACTCTATTTTGGAAATAATAAAAAAAACTATAATTATGGCATGCATGCTTTAAATGAACATATCTTACATGTGGATTGAATATGTCATTTACATTTTTCAGATATATCTGAATTGTTACTTTGCATATGTACTGCATTTCTTTGTTCTCCCTAATAAGTTCATGTTATGGGGTTGATTTACAGTTTCCTTACCACTTATTAACTTAAAGGTGGCGTTCTTTATTTGCGAGCACCAGAACACAAACCTAGTATAATACTTACAATACTTTACAAAACATAACCTTTTAGATTCTCATTCAAAGAGTAATAAAGTTGAAATATAATAATTGTCATTACAAAACATAAACAGGCCAGTCTAGAAAATAAGTATACATTTAATAACAAATTTCATGGAACCTCTATAATAAAACAGCTGCTTCCATAATTCGGTCATGTTACAAAAAAGGCAACACATCTTTCATTCTGTTATATGCTCATATCAGAGTTGAGCATAATGGTTCTCAATTTCAGAATAATTTAGCCTATTATGTGATAAGCTGTTTGAACAGTTATTGCATTTTATACATTATATGGATCTGCATGTGTTGTGTATATTTCATATATATCTATGGCATATATGATATGATTATTTAAAAAAAAACACACAAGAGCTCGAATTTGATTCAAGTTTTGGCAGTGATTTATTCTCCCTATCATGGGTAGTTTCTTCACTTGTGAAAAGAAAATTAACAAACTCTGAAAGCTCCAAAAGAGGAAAGAGAGAGAGTGAGAGAGAATGAGAAAGGGAGGGGGTAGGGGAGAGAGAGGGATTATTAGAAAAACAAGAGCCCCAGGGGGCACGACGCTCACCTGAGGTGGATCAATTCACATCTGGTGCATGTTCTCTCTACGCACATGAACAACTTTCATTCTTCATCTATAGAGGTACATTGTATCTCTATACACAATACCAAGTCTGAGCTTCCTACCAAGTTCGGTTAAATTCCAATCATGGGTTTTGCAGAAGAAGCTGAAAATGTAAAAAGTTTATGGATGGCGGACAACTTGCCCCACCCCCCCCCCCCTCCAGTATGTTACCCCCACAGACCCCCTATAGGGCCACCCAGAAAAAAATCTCCATACACAATACCAAGTCTGAGCTATTCCTGGTTCTGGAGAAGATGTTTGAAATTTACATAGCTTTTACACTTGGGGGCCCTCCCCCTGGGCCCCCCTGGGACCCCCTGGGGGCCACATGTACCATTTTAGCAACTTTGGGTCCCCTACCCCTAACGATGATTCCTACCAAGTTTGGTTGAATTCCGATCATGTGTTTTGGAGAAGAAGATCAGAATGTACATTTTGCCTGGCAGCGCCCCCCCTCCAGTATGTTACCCCCACAGGGCCCCTATAGGGCCACTCAGAGAAATTTCATGAACAACATTCATTCTTCATCTATAGAGGTATCTCCATACACAATACCAATGAGCTATGCCTGGTTCTGGAGAAGAAGATGTTTGAAATTTACATAGCTTTTACAATTGGGGGCCTTCCCCCTGGGCCCCCCTGGGACCCCCTGGGGGCCTCATGTACCATTTTAGCAACTTTGGGTCCCCTACCCCTAAGGATGATTCCTACCAAGTTTGGTTGAATTCCGATCATGTGTTTTGGAGAAGAAGATCAGAATGTACATTTTGCCTGGCAGCGCCCCCCCCCCCTCCAGTATGTTACCCCCACAGGGCCCCTATAGGGCCACTCAGAGAAATTTCATGAACATTCATTCTTCATCTATAGAGGTATCTCCATACAAAATACCAAGTCTGAGCTATGCCTGGTTCTGGAGAAGAAGATGTTTGAAATTTACATAGCTTTTACAATTGGGGGCCTTCCCCCTGGGCCCCCCTGGGCCCCCCTGGGACCCCCTGGGGGCCTCATGTACCATTTTAGCAACTTTGGGTCCCCTACCCCTAAGGATGATTCCTACCAAGTTTGGTTGAATTCCGATCATGTGTTTTGGAGAAGAAGATCAGAATGTACATTTTGCCTGGCAGCGCCCCCCCCCCTCCAGTATGTTACCCCCACAGGGCCCCTATAGGGCCACTCAGAGAAATTTCATGAACATTCATTCTTCATCTATAGAGGTATCTCCATACAAAATACCAAGTCTGAGCTATGCCTGGTTCTGGAGAAGAAGATGTTTGAAATTTACATAGCTTTTACAATTGGGGGCCTTCCCCCTGGGCCCCCCTGGGACCCCCTGGGGGCCTCATGTACCATTTTAGCAACTTTGGGTCCCCTACCCCTAAGGATGATTCCTACCAAGTTTGGTTGAATTCCGATCATGTGTTTTGGAGAAGAAGATCAGAATGTACATTTTGCCTGGCAGCGCCCCCCCCCCCCCCCCTCCAGTATGTTACCCCCACAGGGCCCCTATAGGGCCACTCAGAGAAATTTCATGAACAACATTCATTCTTCATCTATAGAGGTATCTCCATACAAAATACCAAGTCTGAGCTATGCCTGGTTCTGGAGAAGAAGATGTTTGAAATTTACATAGCTTTTACAATTGGGGGCCCTCCCCCTGGGCCCCCCTGGGGGCCACATGTACCATTTTAGCAACTTTGGGTCCCCTACCCCTAAGGATGATTCCTACCAAGTTTGGTTGAATTCCGATCATGGGTTTTGGAGAAGAAGATGAAAATGTAAAAAGTTAACGGACGACGGACGACGCACGACGCACGACGCACGACGGACGACGGACGACGGACAAATTTCCATCGCAATAGCTCACTCGAGCCATAGGCTCAGGTGAGCTAAAAAGAGACATGTACTTGTGTGTATTAAGGCTGTTAAAATAAAACAATAAACTAAAACCTCAAACTATTCATGTTTGCTTTAATCCGAGCATACATGTACCTTCCAAACATCCATGTTCGCTGCAATTTCAACAAAATTATATAGGGTCCATGTTCGCTGTAATTCCAGCAAAACTGTAAACGATGCATGTTAGCTGTAATTCCAGCAAAACTGTAGAGGGTCCATGTTTGCTGTAATTCCAGCGACACTGGATGATGTATGACCAAGAGAATTGGGAAGAGACAGAAACTTATGTCTAATTAGAAGGGTATTGAAATTTAATTTAATTAATTTAATTTTGCATGATCACTGGAATAGTATGTTGCTGTAATTACAAAAAAATTCTAAGTGCTTTATATTACTATTTTTGCTGAACCTTCAGTAAAATAATTTTAAAGTATACAGCATGTGTCCTATATAAGTGCAGCAAAACTACAGACCTTTTTCTTTCGCTGTATTTCAAGCAAATCTAGAGAGCCTGAGGATATTTTTTAGCTGTAATTCCAGCAGAACTGTAGACGTTACATCACTTACATGTTTGCTGTAATTCCAGCGAAACTATGAGGACGCATTTTCGCTATAATTCCAGTGAAACTGTAGAGGATGCATTTTTCCCTATAATTCCAGCGAAACTATAGAGGATGCATTTTCGCTGTAATTCCAGCGAAACTATAGAGGATGCATTTTCGCTGTAATTCCAGCGAAACTATAGAGGATGCACGTTTGCTGTAATTCCAGCAAAACTGTATAGAGGGTTAATGTTCACTGGAATTTCAGCAAAACTTTAGGGGATGCATTTTCGCTGTAATTCCAGTGCAGTGAAACTGTGGAGGATGCATTTTTGCTGTAATTACAGCGAAACTATAGAGGATGCATGTTTGCTGTAATTCCAGCAAAACTGTAGAGGATGTATATTCGCTGTAATTCCAGCAAAACTATAGAGGATGTATACATGTATTCGCTGTAATTCAAGCGCAAATATAGAGGATGCATTTTCGCTGTAATTCCAGCAAAACTATAGAGGATGCATTTTCGCTGTAATTCCAGCGAAACTATAGAGGATGCATGTTCGCTGTAATTCCAGCGAACTGTAGAGGATGCATTTTCGTTCAAATTCCAGCAAAACTGTAGAGAATGCACGTGTAGAATGTGACAATAAGCCATTTCGGAGATGCAATCTGAGCATGAGCAGATAAAGGTCATCTGTACCAAATTCTAAAACCCACTGACACTAATATTCGATATGTGCTCATGAATGTCATGTAATCATTATTCAATTATGCACTAATGGTGCATTCCATGATATCCAGGTGGAAGTATTCTTTTTAAAGGGGGAAACAAAAGCTATTCAGGAGGCACTTCTAGCACTCCCAGAGTTATTTTTCTGAAGTGCACAGAAAGGGACCCTCCATGTCTAAAATATCTGTGGATATTTGGGGTCATTTGTACGATGCGCGAACCCTGAACTGGCTTATTTACTAATTTTGACTGATAATCAGAAAAACTTGACAATGGGTTAAATTGTCAAATCCATCCACAACCTGTTATAAGGAGACATGGCCACACCAGAGCCCTGCAATTATTTAAGGATATACCAAGTTGTACTTAAATATGAACAAGCAAAAATTGCAAAAAACTCTGAGCTGAATATTGATGAAAGTCTTAAAAACAACTGAAAAGTCTTAAAAGCAACTTTCTTATTGCTTGTCAGATTCCGTTCAAACCTTCACCAATCTGCTTTTCTGATTTTCCCTCTCTTTCACAGCAACTTGTTATTAAGGTTGGATTTACCTTTAATGGCTTTTATTCAATATCTTGTTTTATACAACAGGGCTGAGAAATAATACATGTATGAAGGAAAAAGTTGCTACCAGAGTCTGTACATATTACATGTAGCTATCATTAGGCCTGTCACACAAAACCAAAAGTACCAGCAAAAATATACTTTAAACACTCTTATCTTTATGACTATATTGTGATATTAATGCCTACACAGTATGCCAACATCAGTTTATCACTATTTATCTTCTATTCTCTTTTAAAACACTTACCTTGAAACACAAATCCAATTTATATGTGCCCTCTCACTTCCGGCAGTGTAAGACTGCACAGTCTTATGTGAATTTAACTTACTTTGCATTAATAATCAAAAGCTTCTATCTATTTATATTAGCTCTCAGTTGCTGATCTGACCTTAACACAACATCACTCCTAGGAGAGATGTAGATTAAAATTATGAGATTAAGAATAGTTACATACATACCAGGTTCAGAAATTTATTAAATTAACATAGGCAAAAGTTTCACAAGTTATTTCCATAGTTTCAACTTTGTTCCCTATGCATAGTTTGGCAAGTAAACTATAATCCTTCATTTCACATAATGTCCACTTGACTGTCTTGCTTTCCACAGGACAAGAGCATTTTAAGCTATCCAACTACATAATACCTTCAAAGAATCCATTTTGAGGACCACCTCATAATCAGGACCAGAGATAAAAGACTGGCATGCCATTTTGAGTTGCTCAACCCTGTCCATTAGTTCTCCAATTCGCCTATAAAGTGGACAGATACAATTACATTTCATCAAAATTCAAATTAGCTTTAAATAGAGATAATGAAGCTTTTTTTGTTTTGATGGAATGAGCCATTTGCTAATCATACACTGTGTATACTCTGATACATCATTACATCCCACATATCGTCTGTTGAGAGCCAGAAGGGCATTAACTCTGTTTTAACAGTTAATGCCCTTCTGGCTCTCAACACACGATATGGATCTATCAAGTGCGATACAGGTACCTGCAAGAACAGTTTGGGTATACATTACCAGCTCAGGTTCATGGTTATAAAAAAAAAAAAAAACATTACCACATCCTGGACAAATGCATAAAAAAAGTCACATGTTCCAAAAGCTCTGAGTTCCTCATTGAAATCCATCCATGCCAAATTTTAGTACCAAGCAAGCACAATGTTTCTTTGTTCCCATTTAAAATCAACAACTTCGAAATTCTATTGCCAATGAGTTCAAAATAATGTGGACAATGAAAAAGACATACTGTAGCAGACAAAATGGGCCCCTTGTTGTAGCAATAATTGTGTAAGTGTTTTATACACACGGGAAAAGTCTAGTATAACGTTTTTCAGTTTCCCTGTTGATCTTTTAGGTCAATATTATTTTTATTTTGCATATCACTGTATCACTGTAACCCTGAATCCCAAGAATTAGGGGCAAATGACAAGGCAGAGACTGAAAATAGGGACATTTCTGAGTTTCCTACATTAATACAGAGAGATTTTTGCAAAAATAGGGGCACAGTGTTAGAAGTGGCTCTTTCTTTTACCAAAAATCGGGATTGTCTCTGTTAAATAGGGAAAGTTGGCTTGTATGCTGTATTTTCAATGGATGTGTTTATTTTTTGTAAATGTAATTTGTTTCAGCTTTATAGCTGCTATTTTCAATGTGTTTTTATCAACTGACCATATTCAAATCATTTCAATTCAACTTCTTTCAATAGCACATAATTTCATATTATGCAAAGCTAGTACTGATATGAGGCAGTGGTTGCTGTTGAACATTAGTTTATCCAATTGTTCCCAGTACTTTCCCAACCCCTAAAACACAATTAATGTCTATGGCTTTAATAGGGGTGCTTGAACAACCGAAAGTGAAAAAAACTTCAGAACTTTCTAACAGATTAGTAAACGACACTCCCATGTATTTATTAGACCTAAGACAGAGATAATTTCTCCTACTGTTTGATAATCACTATATCATTTATGAGCAGCATTAAGTTTCATATTGCGTTTAATCTCCATATAAACAAAAGTAATAAAGCATCTTTATTGTGTGCTGAAATTACAAATGATGTAGAAACAATGATTGTCCCTATACCCCCCCCCCCCCCCCCCCCCCCCAATCTTGCTGAGGATACAGGCATCTGGATCATGATTTCATTATAATTATCTCAAAAAGGAAACAGGAAATCAAATTATCATGAAATGGGGACAAGGGAAAATTTTGAAAAACATTACTAATGGAATACAGACCACCTGCTCTGATTCAAATCACAGTGCCAACAGAGATACATGTATGCTGCCTTCCTCATCTAAAACCTTACTTTTTAACTAAAGTTTAAGATAAATTTGTAGAAGTGTTTAAAAGTAAATGAATCTACTGTAACTGTTAATGTATCTACTGTAACTGTAGGTCTAATGGGAATACCTGCATTGCTTGTGGAGTACAACAACCTTTCCTGATGTGAGTGATTTCAGATGACCTGTTACTTCTTTTTCTCTTCTGCATAATTTCCTCCTCAGAATATCAAAATGTTGACGTACTTCTCGCATCAGTTTTTCCTCCTAAATGAATTGAATTCACAAAAAACATTTGAGTACATGCACTTACCAGTTGTGGCCTATTAATCTGATTTTTATAATGATGGCTTAAATATAAGGTTAAATAATTATAGTAATATATATAGGCACACCAATATCATAAAAATCAAGGACTTGAGATGTTTCTATTTACAGAACTGGGACAAAAGAGAAAACCATACATGAAAAGCTTTCACATGTAAGAATTAACATTGGGCAAGAATTCAGACTCTTTGTGTAAAGACTGAAATCATCACTGTATCACTGGAGATAATTCATGGTTCAATATTGCTAACAAGTCAATAATTGGGTAAGAAACCAGGTATTTCTTGGAAAACAGGATGCTGATCCTACATGTATCTACCCACAGCACATGATAAATATTACATACACACTAGGAAATGTGCTTATTACAATACAGGGCAGCGTTAAACACATTTGCTTTGTTATTCTATCATTAAAAAAAAAAGAAATTCTGTACCTACAAGGTGTAGGACATGGCATGTCTCCAGTCTATTCTAATCAAATCAAACACCAGAGCAAAAATTCCCTACTCTTGTACCTGCATTTTTTTCTATTATGAATTTCTTTCCACTGATTCATGCTATTCACATAAACAGGATATAGGGCAAATTGCAAATTTCCTTCAAGTGTAGCTCATTTTCCTCCCACCCACTATCTCGTTGTTGTTGCAAAAAACAGAAACATAAATCCTTTCCAACCAGGAAATAATCAAGGATACAGGAAGGCTTGTGGCCTGGGAAAATTATTACATGTATTAAACATACATGTAAAAGAAGGAAAAGTGAAACTACAATGTTAAAGGAACTGTTCACAAATTTTATATATCCATTATAACCAATTAAACCAAATGCAGTGAACAAATATTTTCTGACCTAATCATTCAAAGAAAGATTCAAGAATCAAATCATGAGAGATGATTTTACAAGATATTTCCAACAGTTTTTTAATCAATTATCGAAAGAATTCTGTTTCATTTAAGCAGTGTATGTCGTTGCAAATATCCTATGAAGACAAAAGTAGTCTACATTTTCCTACTAAAACAAGTGGAGTACTAGTAATTTCTCTGCTTTAAAACTGCTCAAGCGCTATTTACTTTCCCTTATAGTACATAAAATCTGACTTTCTAAAGATCTTCCAAATAGTGGAATACAGAGAGGGTGACATGATGTAGTTTTTTTTTTTTACCATACTGATATGTTTTTCTTCTGCACACAAGGAGTTCATGTACCCTAATCAAGTATCCATATTTTCTCTTGGATGATTTCGATACAAAAGTATCGGTTGGTAAAAATGAAACTGAAACAGAAAACCATATTTTTAACCTTTTGACCTGATCCCTGGATATCCACTTTCGTAAACCAGGAAGTTCAAGGAAATCTCACCGAATATTTCATCTACATGTGGTTATAGTTTGAATAGTGTAGAATGGTCTGGTACGATAAGGATGTAATGACTGTGGGAAAGGCACTCTTGCACGTGGCCATTAAAAAAAAAAATCATTTTTACAATGAAGGCTATTAATGCAATGAAGGCTACATGTATAAACAAGCACTTAGCTGCCTGGGAAGAATTTGCTATTAAAGGTTGACATAAGTGTACATTGCACTTACATAGAATTTATTTATAGAATTTTATTGACTCTTTGACCCCCTCTTGGGGTATGAGAGTACAAACATAAAAGTATAAATAACAATACATGACTTTTGAATACAATTATTTTACAAAGATAATGACATGATGATACAATGTAGAAACAAAAGTTCTATAAAAACAATGTACATGTGTAGAATATAACCAACTAATAAACGCAATGTATTTCTGAGCATAATGCAAGATCAATCTAAACAGATATACCATTCAAATTAATCATCACGAAAAATACCTGTGAAAAACACTCTGTCTTCGCATATTTTAAAGAAATTTATTTACTGGTTCACATGTTTGTACATGTATATCTGTAAACAATGATAGAACTTTTTTTAAATTGAAAATAATAGAGCTGATACAAAAAAGACATGCCCGTATGACAGAGTCTTTCTCAGTTTCTACAACTATATTGGTGGATTTAACCCTAACCCTAACCGTATTGCTATGGGAGAATGGCACATGGCTTACTTACCCTGAGTTGCAAAGTATTAGAGACATTTTGGATTTTTTTCTTTCTTTTTTATTTGAGGTGGAGTGGTTGAGACGATTTACTTACCCTGAGTTGGACAGTATTTGAGACATCTTGGATATGTCTCCAAGCAGGCAGCAATGTCTTCTTCTGAGCTAATAAGTCCTCCTGCATTTGATCAAGTATCTGTAAATATAAAATTGTTCATAGCTCATGTCTCTTAATTTGGCATTTTAAAACAGACTACCCTGGTACCTAACACCTATTCTCTAATATGTATTACAATCACCACATTCTTGTTTCACTATGAAAATTACAATGTATTTTCCAGATCAACACATATGCACATGTGACAAATATCATTTGGCTTATTGAGAAATTTGAGAAAAATTTGACACAGAATAAGATAGTTATGAATTTTGAAAATTCTATGGAAATCTCAAATTGGCAACTCCGGGTCATGTGACTGTGATATCCTGAGATGTCATGGATTCACTACTATACTTTCCAATTTGTTTTTGTACATGAAATGCCATTATTTTACATTTTTCTTCACATATCATTTTTATTCCTGTGCTCGAAGTATATTGAGGGTAACATGTTTTTGTACATATCATCTTGTAAAAAATGGGCATAATCTTTCATTAAATTAACCAAAAGAAAAATTATATTTGTATATTCAAAAAATTATTAAAAGTTATTAATTTTCATTTTTTGTGTATAACATCTTCTTTATTCCTATGCTCCAGGCATTACTAAAGGTAAAATGTTTTGGCATGTCCTCTTGTTTAAACTAACTCTAAACTAACTCTATGTGAACAAAAACAAAATGTAGAGCAGTGAATCCACGACATCACAGGATGTCAGTCACATGACCCGGAGTTGCCAATTTGAGATTTTCATAGAATTTTACAAATTCGTAACTCTTATTCTTTGTCAGATTTTTCTCACACTTTCACTGATCTATTTCTCTAATTTGTGTGCTTTTGTTTAAAGCAACTTTTTTTTCTCAAGAATGTGTCCCTTTACATAATACTATCATGTATAATTGTAATATGCATATTGAGATTGTCTGCATACTTAGATAAAAGGATAAAAAAAGGAAGAGGAAGAGGAAGGAGAAGAATAAGGAGAAGAAGAAGAAGGAGGAGGAGGAGGAGGAGAAGAAGAAGAAGATCTAGAAGAAGGAGGAGAAGGAAAATAAGAGGAAGAATAAGAAAAAAGGGAAGGAGAAGAAGAAGAGCAGGAGCAAGAAGAAGATGGGGAAGGAAAGAAGGAGAGGAAGTAGGAGGAGGAGAAGGAGGAGGAGTAGGAGATAGAGAATGAGAAGAAAAAGGAGAAGGAGAAGGTAAAGGAAATGGAATAGGAGGAGAACGAAAAGGAGGAGGATAAGAAGGAAAAGGAGGGGGAGGAGAAGGAAAAGGAGAAGGAGAAGGAAAAGGAGAAGGAAGAGGAGGAGAAGGAAGAGGATGAGAAGGAGGAGGAGGAGAAGGAAAAGGAGTAGGAAAAGAAGAAGAAGGAAAAGGAGAAGGAGAAGGAAAAGGAGAAGAAAGGGAAGGAGGAGAAGGAAAAGGAGAAGGAAAAGGAGTAGGAAAAGAAGGAGAAAGTGAAGAGGGGGAAGAAGGAAAAGGAGGAGAAGGAAAAGGAGGAGGAGAAGAAGGAAAAGGAGGGGGAGGAGAAGGAAAAGGAGAAGGAGAAGGAAAAGGAGAAGGAAGAGGAGGAGAAGGAAGAGGAGGAGAAGGAGGAGGAGAAGGAAAAGGAGAAGGAAAAGAAGAAGGAGAAGGAAAAGGAGAAGAAGGGGAAGGAGGAGAAGGAAAAGGAGAAGGAAAAGGAAAAGGAGACGAAGGAGAAAGTGAAGAGGGGGAAGAAGGAAAAGGAGAAGGAAAAGGAAGAAGAGGAGAAGGAGGAGAAGGAAAAGGACAAGGGGAAGGAGAAGAAGGAAAAGGAGAAGAAGGAAAAGAAGGAAAAGGAGAAGAAGGAAAAGGAGGAGAGGGAGAATAAGAATTGCTTTATTTATAACAATTGTAAGGGATACCCAAGGTGCCCACACAGTATTACTATCACCCAGGCTCTAGCTGAGCTCAAATCATTTTATAGCAGTTTTCTGTTATTAAAAAGATGAGTTGTAAGGATTTTCTTAAAGATTTGGTATCAAATATGAACTTTTTGTCCCTAAGGCTTTCACTATTCTGCTTCTCTGATTTTCATGAAGGGTTAATTCTCATTTAAAGGGTTGCCAAATTTTGATCAAAGTCATGATGATTTAATCATATATAGGCCTACAGTGTAGAAATACATACATGTACTGTACAACAGATTTCTAAGCTTAATTTTCCTTTAATTGTACAAAAAAGTGGACAAAACAGGATATACCCTTTGAGCAAAAAATTTACCCTCTTCCGCAGGAAGAGCCTAATTTGTGGGGAATCCCAGAGATACAATGAATGGAATGAATTATAACGCTTATCATGTGAGTATACATTGTATGTAACACTTCACCTTAACTTACATTACATGCATTACATGTTTTTGTACATATCATCTTGTAAAAAATAGGCATAATCTTTCATTAAATTAGCCAAAAGAAAAATTATACATGTATTTGTATATTCAAAAAATTATTAAAAGTTATTAATTTTCATTTTTTGTGTATAACATCTTCTTTATTCCTATGCTCCAGGCATTACTAAAGGTGAAATGTTTTGGCATGTCCTCTTGTTTAAACTAACTCTAAACTAACTCTATGTGAACAAAAACAAAATGTAGAGCAGTGAATCCACGACATCACAGGATGTCAGTCACATGACCCGGAGTTGCCAATTTGAGATTTTCATAGAATTTTACAAATTCGTAACTCTTATTCTTTGTCAGATTTTTCTCACACTTTCACTGATCTATTTCTCTAATTTGTGTGCTTTTGTTTAAAGCAACTTTTTTTCTCAAGAATGTGTCCCTTTACATAATACTATCATGTATAATTGTAATATGCATATTGAGATTGTCTGCATACTTAGATAAAAGGATAAAAAAAGGAAGAGGAAGAGGAAGGAGAAGAAGGAGGAGGAGAAGAAAAGGAGGAGGAGGAGGAGAAGAAGAAGAAGATCTAGAAGGAGGAGAAGGAAAATAAGAGAAAAATAAGAAAAAAGGGAAGGAGAAGAAGAAGAAGAGCAGGAGCAAGAAGAAGATGGGGAAGGAAAGAAGGAGAGGAAGTAGGAGGAGGAGTAGGAGGAGTAGGAGGAGTAGGAGATAGAGAATGAGAAGAAAAAGGAGAAGGAGAAGGAAAAGGAGGAGGAGAAGGTAAAGGAGGAGGAGGAGAAGGAAAAGGAAGAGGAGAAGGAGAAGGTAAAGGAAATGGAATAGGAGGAGGAGAACGAAAAGGAGGAGGAGAAGAAGGAAAAGGAGGGGGAGGAGAAGGAAAAGGAGAAGGAGAAGGAAAAGGAGAAGGAAGAGGAGGAGAAGGAAGAGGAGGAGAAGGAGGAGGAGGAGAAGGAAAAGGAGAAGGAAAAGAAGAAGGAGAAGGAAAAGGAAAAGGAGAAGAAAGGGAAGGAGGAGAAGGAAAAGGAGAAGGAAAAGGAGTAGGAAAAGAAGGAGAAAGTGAAGAGGGGGAAGAAGGAAAAGGAGGAGAAGAAGGAAAAGGAGGAGGAGAAGAAGGAAAAGGAGGGGGAGGAGAAGGAAAAGGAGAAGGAGAAGGAAAAGGAGAAGGAAGAGGAGGAGAAGGAGGAGGAGAAGGAGAAGGAAAAGGAGAAGGAAGAGGAGGAGAAGGAAGAGGATGAGAAGGAGGAGGAGGAGAAGGAAAAGGAGTAGGAAAAGAAGAAGGAGAAGGAAAAGGAGAAGGAGAAGAAAGGGAAGGAGGAGAAGGAAAAGGAGAAGGAAAAGGAGTAGGAAAAGAAGGAGAAAGTGAAGAGGGGGAAGAAGGAAAAGGAGGAGAAGAAGGAAAAGGAGGAGAAGAAGGAAAAGGAGGAGAAGAAGGAAAAGGAGGAGGAGAAGAAGGAAAAAGAGGGGGAGGAGAAGGAAAAGGAGAAGGAGAAGGAAAAGGAGAAGGAAGAGGAGGAGAAGGAGGAGGAGGAGGAGAAGGAAAATGAGTAGGAAAAGAAGAAGGAGAAGGAAAAGGAGAAGAAGGGGAAGGAGGAAAAGGAGAAGAAGGGGAAGGAGGAGAAGGAAAAGGAGGAGGAGAAGGAAAAGGAGAAGGAAAAGGAAAAGGAGACGAAGGAGAAAGTGAAGAGGGGGAAGAAGGAAAAGGAGGAGAAGGAAAAGGAAGAAGAGGAGAAGGAGGAGAAGGAGAAGGAGGAGAAGGAAAAGGAGGAGAAGGAAAAGGAGAAGGGGAAGGAGAAGAAGGAAAAGGAGAAGAAGGAAAAGAAGGAAAAGGAGAAGAAGGAAAAGGAGGAGAGGGAGAATAAGAATTGCTTTATTTATAACAATTGTAAGGGATACCCAAGGTGCCCACACAGTATTACTATCACCCAGGCTCTAGCTGAGCTCAAATCATTTTATAGCAGTTTTCTGATATTAAAAAGATGAGTTGTAAGGATTTTCTTAAAGATTTGGTATCAAATATGAACTTTTTGTCCCTAAGGCTTTCACTATTCTGCTTCTCTGATTTTCATGAAGGGTTAATTCTCATTTAAAGGGTTGCCAAATTTTGATCAAAGTCATGATGATTTAATCATATATAGGCCTACAGTGTAGAAATACATACATGTACAACAGATTTCTAAGCTTAATTTTCCTTTAATTGTACAAAAAAGTGGACAAAACAGGATATACCCTTTGAGCAAAAAATTTACCCTCTTCCGCAGGAAGAGCCTAATTTGTGGGGAATCCCAGAGATACAATGAATGGAATGAATTATAACGCTTATCATGTGAGTAGACATTTTATGTACCACTTCACCTTAACTTACATTACATGCAGATTCATGTGCTGTAGTTTCTACAGTTACACAAGGTACAGTAACTATTAAACATGAACAGAGTACTTTGGGGAGTTTGGAGGAAATTCATCTTAATAATAATAATAATAATAATACTTGGTTCTTTTATAGCGCATTACACATAGCAAAAATGCTTGTCTCTATGCGCTGAGAAATGAGAAAGTATTAAGAATGAAAATGGATAGAGTTCACTGGCAAATACTCTAAGTGTTAAATAAATATTGTTTGAGGGAAATTTTAAACTTATCTAAGTTACTTTGATACCTCATGGAATCGGGAAGTGCATTCCATAGAGTAGCGGAGGCATGTGCAAAAGTCCGTTCACCATATGACTTAGTTGAAATGGGAGGAACAATGAATAACGCTTTTGAGCTTGATCGCAGTGATCGGGAAGGACGGTAGTATGATAATAAGTCAATTAAATAGGAAGGGGCAATCTTGTAAAAACATTCATGTGCAAAAACTAAAACTTTAAATCTGATACGGGAATGGACAAGAAGCCAATGTAGATTTCGTAGAACAGGAGTGATAGCTTCATATTTCCGGGTTCGTGTTACCAATCTCGCAGCTGAATTTTGAATAATCTGCAATTTTCTGATTTGTCGGTGTGGTAGTCCTAAAAGAAGGCTATTGCAAAAATCAATGGGGCATAAAACAAAGGCATGGATTAGTTTTTCAGTGGTGGGTCTGTCCAAGAACTCACAGAGTTTTCCTATCTTATATAAAGCATATGAGGCAGCACGACATTTTTGAGATATAAAATTCTCAAATGTCAAATGATTATCAAAGATCACTCCTAGGTTTCTACAACATCTGTTTGCATGTATAGAGATTCCATCAAGTTCTAAAGTCTGAATTACTTCTGTATCTCGAAAACGTGAGGAAATGTGTAGAAACTCTGTTTTCCCACTGTTGAGTTTAAGGCAATTTAAGGCAATCGCTTTCACTTCGTATTGAATTCAGCAATGAACATTCAGTTCCTCAAACTTTAAAATAAGAGGTGAATGGGAACAATGGCTGAATGTGGATGAAAATAAGAAAAGTTATTTAACATAATTTCAGTTTTAAAAAAAATACTGTTTCTAATCAACCGTTTCACAGTACACCTGCATTGGAGAAAAGCCCAGCATCTACGAAGAATCTACAAACACGGTTTACCGGTACATGCACATGTTCATGTAACTCAGGATTAAACATATTTTACATTGTCTTCTGACTATGGCAAATGATGTTTGACCTCAAAGACTCAAACCCTATGTCCTATCACTAAACAGCAGAGAAAATTTTAAAAATCTACAATATTCAATGAAGGGCAATATGATCATCAGAGTCATGACACAAATGTATTGGAAGAACAGAAACCTAAATGATTCAGCACTCAAAGGCAGAAGAGCTACTGAAAGAGCTCTATAGGCCCTCCTTGAAGCCCCTGTATACTTCTTCTTGAGGACATGAAGTTTCCTTCTTTGTGGCAAAATATTTTGACAAAAATCCTAAAAGGTCCCACAGAGGGGAAAAAAATTATATTTGAGAGTTGTGTAATATTAGATAATTCTTGTTTGCGTGCTGTCGAAATGTATGCCTCTGCCCTTGCCAGATCAGAAATATATCACAAATACAATTTGAAAGCCGAGTACATGTACTATTTATAAATGTAATGATTTCTTCGAGACCACTACTTTTTTTTTTTACCAGTAAAATTTAAGTCAAGGTGATCTTGACTACAACACAATACATTGCAGTACTGTCAGCCCCCAAGGTATTCTGACATGATACAATGAATGCAACTATTAAATTTATGCAATGTTGTAAACCTTAATTATTCCACTAAGATGCAGAAGTGCTTTAAAATTGATGTAACAATGGTCAAGTAAGCTTCCATAAAAATTTGGAACAAGTTTAAAATGACTTTCACACCCCACCATTTTATATTCTCTGTTTGTAGACCTTTACTCCACTTCTGGTGGACAAAGCCATAAAAAGCCTACCATTTCATGATAGTTGACCTCTTTGACCTTAGACCTTATAACTCACTTTTTCTCCTCCTAATCATGCATACAAAAAAGTTATGAAAACTAACAAATCTTTCATTTCATGCGTAAGGACCTCTATGACCTTTGGCCTTTGACCTACTGATCACTGTCTCACTATGGTAATGTGTATTAGTACCAAGTTTGAAGATCACAGCTAAAATAGTTGTGATGTGGTGCAAACAACTAAAATTAAATACATCAGTTTCAAATATATTGACCTCTGTGACCAGTGACTGTTGACCCTTCACCTATGTACCCCAAAATCTAATCAGATCATGTTTCTATGGTGATACAAACTAGCACCAAGTATGAAGTTCACACATCAAAAGATTCTTGAAAACAGGAATAAAACCTGAAATTTTAGATATGACCTCTATGACCTTTGACCTTTGATCTATGTACATGTACCCAAAAATCTAATCAGGTCGTCTTCCTATGGTGATACATACTAACATCAAATTTGAAGTTCATACCTCAAAGGTTTCTTGAGACATCACAAGGAGGAGATAACACGTGAAATTTTAGATTGTGACCTCCATGACCTTTGACCTTTGACCTACATACCCCAAAATCTAATCACATCAACTTCCTATGGTACGATATTTACGATAAGACTAAGTCTTATCAATATACCATTTGAGAGCTCTAACAGGACACCAAACCTTGTCCTCCCGCACTGACGAAAACTCAGAAAGCGGGCAAAGAAAAACCTCAACAGGGCCGGAGGAAGCCGTTTGATTCTTGGCAATAAAAGAAGCCTTAGGAATCAATCTAACACCTTTTCTCTCCCAGCGAACATGACCAGGAGTAAGACAAAGGGCATGAAGAGTACTGTGCCTCTGCCCAGAGGCAATGGCTACCAAGAAGAGCGTCTTAACCGTAAGATGGTGAAGCAAAGCTTCACCCAACGGCTCAAAAGGAGGCTTTGCCAAGGCCTCCAGGACCTTAGGCAGACTCCAAGACGGCACTAACTTAGAAAAAGAAGGTCGTTTCAGAAAGAACGAACGAATCAAACCACTTAGTAGCGGGGAATTGGAAATCCCCGAACCATCCGAGAAACCCGAATGAATGGCCCCGATCGCCGAACGGTAGCCTCGGATAGTAGAGATAGATCTCCCTTTGTCAAATAACGAGATTAAGAAATCCGCAATTGAACCAATAGGAGCTTCTAAGACCTTAGGCAGACTCAAAGACAGGACTAACTTAGAACGAGGAGGACATTTCAGAAAGAACGACCGAATCAAACCACTCAACAGCAGGGAATTAGAGATCCCCTAACCGTCTGAGAACCCCGAATGAATGGCCCCGATCGCCGATCGGTAGCCTTGGATAGCAGAGATGAATCTCCCTTTGTCAAATAGCGAGATTAGAAAATCCGCAATTGGACCAATATAAGCCTAAGACGGGGTTTGATTTTGCTCTTTACACCAAAGGAAAATGACCGAAAGACAGGAATTATAAATTTCCCTAGTAGAAACATAAAAAGTCTGCGGCTCTATCCGAGAGGCCCGACTGTCTTGCAGATTCCCCAACAGGGGCCAAGCAGTCAAATGAAGGGACTCCGGACTGTGGTGAAGAATCCCCGAGAGGGGTTGCAACACTAGATCCGTTCTTAACAGAAGAAGGAACAGTTGAGCCACCAGAAGGCTCATTAGCTCCGAAACCAAGACCTCCTGGGCCAAAAAGGAGCTAGCACAAGCACCCGAGCCCGATCTTCCCTGATCTTCTGCGAGACTCGCAGAATCAGCTGGAAGGGAGGGAAGGCGAACCCAGGACCGACGCAAAAAGATCCACTTCTAGTGGATCCAGGCGACTGCGAATACGGCAAAAGACCTCTGGATGGAGCATCCATTTTGATGGAAGATACCTGCCCCGGGACAGAAAATCCGCAATGACGTTCTTCTGACCGGGGATGAAAGAGGCAACGGGTGTGATCGCCATGCGACATCGCCATGCGACGACACCACCTCCACAGCTGTGCTGCTAGGGCATTCAGGGAAGCAGAACGAGTGCCTCCCTGCCGACTGATATAAGCCGCCACAGTGACATTGTCCGTGAGGATCAGAACTGAACGACTGAGAAGCCGACTTCTGAAGTGGAGCAGGGTTAAAAGAACTGCCATAAACTCCAGGACATTGATATGGGGAAGAGTCCCAAGATGAGACCAATCCCCCGCGACCGTGCTGCCATTGCAATGTCCGCCCCACCCCAACCGAGAGGCATCTGTCGAAAACCGAGATCGACGGAAGGGTGTTACGGAAGGACTTGCCTCGCGCGAGAAACTCCTCATTCGTCCAACGGGAGAGAAGAGACTTGATTCCTATTGGAACTGGAACCCGGACCAACAGCATCCTTGCCTGGTTTGTAAAACCTGAGGAGATGTCTCTGAAAAGGTCTCATTAGGAGCCAGCAAACCTCCAGAACATCTAGACTGGCAAGATGACCCAAAAACTGAAACCACTGTCTGGCCTTGACCTTTCTGGCCAGAATGAGCTTGCGAGCCGCCGAGACAAAAAGTGAGAATCCTGTCTCGACTGGGCCGAGCCAACTGATTCCGAATGTCTCACACAGCCCCCAGAAAAACTGGGCTGCGAGTAGGAACTAACTCTTGACTTTTCCCAATTTATTAGGAAACCTAATTCTTGATTAATATTGACGAGCAAAAGAGTCTCGTCCAACAAACGATCGTGCGACTCCACTAGGAGAAGCCAGTCGTCCAGGTAGCAAAATAGCCGAAGACCGCGGCTCCTCAGTGAGGCTGCCAGCACGACTACGACCTGAGTAAAAACCCGAGGGGCTGGGCGCAGCCCAAAGGGAAGAGCGCGAAAGCGAAAAGTCTCTGAGAGGAAGAAAAATCCCAGAAGATCGCGCGAAGCGCGATGAATGGGAACATGGAAATACGCATCCTTGAGATTTATCAAGACCGCGTATTCCTTCCTCTTGATTAACAGGAGAATGGAGGCGAGAGTCTCCATCCGAAAATATACTGAAGGAATGAATTTGTTTATTCTTTAAGTTCAGTATCCAACGAAGTTTTCCCGAGCGCTTGGGAATAACAAAAGTCGGAGAAAGGGAAAAAGACAGCCGGTCTCTTACCCTTTCTATAGCCCTCTTTTTCAACAGAGATTCGATCTCCGATGAGGCATGAGAACGAGCGAGGGCAGACATGTGAGGTGACCGAGTTCTTATAGCCCATCCGGGGAGCGGGGTGGACAGATCTATAAAGAATCCGTCTCGCCCGACAAAGAGAACAAAAGTGTCCCCGGAGATGGCCTCCCAAGGGGGGAGAAAGGAACGAAGACGACCACCTACCAAGTCGCGGACAGAGGCCCGCGTCGACTTAGAGTGAGCGCGAAACTGCGTAGTGAAGACAGAGACCTGTTTTCGCGCATCGATTTCTCTTTGAAAAACCGTAGCAAATTGACGACCAAAAAGCGAAGAACCCCGAGACGGAACATCCCGGAGAAGCGGTGCGATGTCCGATTCCTTAACCCCAAGGGCCGTAAGAACCAAGACTCTGCGACAGTACGAGACCGAGGGCAGCTACAGTGGAAAGCTGTGACCACTGCAAATAAAACGAGTATGCAGCAGGTCATCGTTAGGCAGCTTGTCACCATCAGTAAAATTTAACTCCTCCGCCCTAGACCTGAGGTCAGAGAGAAAACCTTGAAAAGCAGCCAAACGCATACCTGCTCTGACCAGGCTTTCAACACTACTCCAACGCTTATCCTCAGCGACAGAGGTTAGCGGATTGATCGCCCGCAAGCGACGACCCACCGCTAAAATCTCCGGAGAGAGACACTTAGCTTTGAAAAAGCTGTCTTGATCTTGGTAAACAAAGGCAAAGGCCTTACCTTTAACCGCAACAGGGCGTTTAACTAGAAGTGCTGCTTCAATGCAGTCATACTCCAGCTTGAAATCCTCCGCAAGAGAAAAACCCTCGGAGGAATCTTGCTGCCTGAACCAACGCGAAGCCGAAACCTGAGCGCGGGCTGACTGAAATTCAGGGAGATATTTGGACAACAAAGCAATCGCTTCTACCCCACAAAGGGCGAGCGACCGAGGCTCTGCCTGCCCAAACGATTCGGAAACCAAAGATTGAGAGGCCGCCTCTAAATCTGGTTCCGCCTGAACTGATTGGGACAAAAGACCGCCAACAAAGTACGAAACAGGCGGACCCTCCCATGGACCACCATAAGTCTCCTCGCCTGGCATAGGAGGCGCATGCGATCCCGTCTCAGACAATGAAGAATCAACCATAAAAAAGGCTGATTAGTCTCAATGTCAGACCCTAGAATAGGGACAGAAGCAGGGGTTGCGGTGCCCGGTACAAGCGACCAACCCTGACTCTGAGCAAACGTCCGCATCATGCTGAACATCTCAGATTGAGAGGATCTAGGCGGATTAGTCAGGCCAGACGGGCAAGAGACAGGCAAAGCCTTGCCCCTTTTAGCCCCTTTCTTAGGCTTCTTTTTGGCCGACTCAACAAGAGTCACAGCCGAAACCCGCTTTTTAGAGCGCTTATTCGGTTTCGTTCGGATCCCCGAAGCTGCTTCGGAAACACGAACCGCACCCTCCGTGGAGGGATGCTCACCTCCCTCAACGGGAGAAGTGCGCTGAGGGTATGAACCCAAAGTCTCGCACAAATTACCCATACTGGCTGAGCAAGAAGATGCAACAGCCATGGGCCGGGTGCTCAAGGCACCTAGTGCGAGGGCGGACCGAGATGACCCGGTATTTGCCCACCGACTACCAGAGGCATGTGAACTTTCTATTGAACCACTAGAGAGCGGCAATAGGAGAGCACTAGTAGTCGCGCACTCAGGTGATAACACCTGTTGCTCCGTAGAGCGCCCATAATTGTTAGCTCGAGCCTCCCCATCAGCTGGCAATATAGACAGCCCGGGCAGTACTCGTTCCCCCACTTGGCATCGGCCGGGGGCTAGGGTTTGAGAACCCAGACCAACATGGGCTGAGCCCGTGAGCTGCCCTGCAGTAGTGGCACGCGTCTCCCCTAACAGATTTAAGCGAGTCATCGCTACCGTGCGGGAAACAGACGTCCCCCCTTCTGGTCTTAACGACCGGGGGATTGGATTCGTGATATCCAAACCACTAGAACCTGACGCCACCCACCCCGAAGCCACGGGCATCGGAGTTGACGTCCCAAGTTCAACTAACGCCACCCGCCCCGAAGCCGCAAGCTCCGAGACTGGCAGACTCTGCAGGGAAACACCACTGGGCAACTTACCTGCAGCCCTCCTCCCTTCCCCATGTACAGAAGTACTCGGGAGAGTTCTGGAGGGCCGAGTCGTCTTGCTAGACGACTCTTCGGAAGAAGCAGGTCTCCGCGACCTAGCTGCTTCTTCTTCCGAACCCATAACACTGCAACAAAACAGACAATAAAGTATACCAAAATATGAAATACTTTAACTGAGTGCAGGTAATAATAATAAAATTTTGGAGATACGCACAAAAAATTTTCACAGCAAAAAACCGTAACAACAAACACCGAACCCAAAGGCTCTGTGACAAACGAAAACACCCGCAAACACACAGAAATACCTACGTAGGGCTGACCGTGAAAGTGAAAAATAATTGCCAAGAAAGGAATCAAAAATCCCTTGCAATCGGCAAGAGTGACTAATGAAACACAAGAGTACTATAATCTAGACGAATATAAGTACCGAAAAGTGCTTTTAAGATGCGAAAAAGCGCGCTGAAAAGATACAAAAAGACCTGATTTCAGGAGCGCTGTGACTCGACATTCTAACTCGTCGGGGCGAGCAAGAAAGAGGAAGATGGCCGTTGCGTGTTGCCGCGCGTGAGTGGCGAAGGGGAACAATAGGATTATGGGGTGCGCACAATATTGTGACTCATTTGTGTTAAAGTTCTCAAAGGGGTCGCGTAGTCAAGACTACTAGCATAATAGGTAGGTATATATTATTTTTTGCAGTAAATTTGAAGTTCATACCTCATGTGGTTCTTGAGTTATCGCTAGAACGAGAAAGCGGGACGGACGGACGGACAACCCAAAAACATAATATAACTAGAAAGGCCATCAAAGGCGGCAGACCCACGCCTTAGCGCCGCTATTATTCTTGAAACTGCAGAAATAGATATATTTTTACTGGTTGGTTCCCCTGTCGTGTATAAAAAAAAGTAAACCCAATATAGGTTTTTAAACGAAGAAGCTTGACTGGGGAGGAATTTTTTTTTTACTGGGAGTAATATGCCGAAAGATTTGTTTACAAATTAAAAAATTCCTCCCCAGTCAAGCTTCTTCGTTTACTAACCATTGTCCACGGCGGACCGTTTGAATATTAATGAGTCAGAAAGAAGAGGATCTTGGGTATTTGATTCTAGTTCGTCGTGACTTGGCCGTGAACCAGAATAGCCTGGTGGTTAAGTCGCTGCCCGGCAAGCAGTAGATGACAGGTTCGAATCCCGCTGGTTCCAATTTTTTCTGACTTGTGTTTTTCATTACAGATCGAGCATACGATCTTTAACACTGGGAGTAATATGCCGAAAGATTTGTTTACAAATTTAAAAATATAGGTTTTGTTTTGTTGCGATTATTTTTGTAAGCAAGTAGCCATTCAAAGGGGATAACAAGAGGCACATCTCCCCCCCCCCCCCAAATAGATTTTGCCATATCCAGGTCATAACTTTGTGTGTCCCCACCCTTGAAAAAATTCTTCTGAAAAAGATATTTTATTATTGAAACATCCCTCCCCTAAAAGTAATTGATTAGACATGTCACAGAGCGTGGCGTGGTGAGGAAAAAAAATGTTAGCAATTTGTATTCGGTGTTCAGTCATGTCAGTGTTAGTAAATGTATTCATGTTCTATCTTTACATTGCAATTGGGGTTGTTGTTTTTTTTCATCGGGCTTGGATAAAATAAATATGACAACAAAATAAGTTGGATCTCGACTTCAAAATGACATGCATGCGAGGCACAGAGCTTACTCACTCAGCTCATCAGTCAAAGTGTATACTGGCATACATTCGGCGAACCTCAGCCACCAAATTTTGCAAATCCACACAAATTTTTTTTTTAAATACAGTTTTTGTATATATTTTACAACTACGAAATCCACTCAAACAGACATAAATGAGTTATAAACTAACTCAAATCTCAAATGACAGGACCGTAATAACCCAAAGAAAAAAGTTCAATCCTACTACACAGCCACAGGCACTGTACTCCCTAGCCCGACCAGACGCTGTCGCTTTGCGACAGCGCTGTGTATAGTTATGTACTCCCTAGCCTACCGTACTCTCACAACCACACAGCCCATTCACAGCACACGCGAACACTCGCGAGTGCGATAGACTCACTCACGTCGAACAAACTCACCAGATTTTCACCGAAAACAATTAAAATCACGTACTACACGTCCACCAGGATAAAATAAATCACAAAAACTTCCACAACAAAGTGGAAAAAACCAGGGAAAATAAATAGAAATGCACAGAAGATAAGAAATAGAGGAGAAATTAGACGTGCTAGGCCTAGGGTAGCCTGAATCTAAATGAAGTTGTAGATAATAAAAGGTATCGCGCGCGATAGCCGCTTTCGATTTCGCAGCACAGTTCAAGCGCGCGAAAAATCCCTTGTTGCTGGGATACGTTGGCAGGGAACAATAGATATGAATATTCATTGCAGGCTCGTACGGATTTGAAGTGAAATGGCAAATAATGGGTCTTCTAAAATTCATAAACCTGAAATAGATTTTTGGTGAGACAAAGTAATGAGTGTTTTGATTGGCCAAAATATTTCTGCATCGGCAGGCGAAGTTTGGGGTCATCAAACTTTCTAGTTTCTTTCCTGTCACTATCTGAACTGAAATTCCTATACTTTACTACAGGGTCAAAACTTCAAGGTCACACAGAATTTGCAGGGGTCAACCAATCATTACCAAAATCTAATCGATTCTTTCCTGTCACTTTCTGAACATTCCCTGAAAATTTGGTGCAAACCCGTTCAAACACACACCAAAAAACAAACAAACAAACAAACATACAGAGCCCTTTACATAACCCTGCTGATTTCATCGGCGTGGGTAAAAATGACATGGGAAAGACTCCTTTGAAAGTAATTTTGATTTCTGATAATGACAGATCGGAAATTCTGATTCAACAGTAACTCATTGCTCGTGTAAATCAGCCACATACGGTGACATACCACATGATTAACAATTCAGAATACTTTGAATAAGTTTCTCTCAAGAATGAAAAGCAACTACAAATTCATTTTAAATGGCAAAAAAATAAAGTATTGAACTGACCTCTCTGTTCTTTGAAGCAACGTGGCTTACAAGCTGACATTCATGTCCTTTATGAGGTCCATATACTTGACAGTATATACAGATAACCATGCTGTCTGTCAAACAATACACCTTCTTAGGCTCATTGTCATGTTCATTGCATAGCAGCATCTATACATAATTAGTAACAACAAAAAAAGCAGATTAATAACAGGCAAAAAAAAAAAATGGGCTCTCATAAATCTCAGTTGGCCCTCCTGAGGATCTGAAAGAGGATACCGCTGGTCACTTTTTCCATGCTTTCTTTGAAATGGGCAATAGAGGGAAATGGTAATCTGCCGAGATGTAATCAAGTGTTTGAAAAGATTCTAGGACAACTACATGTATCCCCCTGGACAATTACCCCAGGGAAACCAACCCCCAGGACAATTCCCCCCCCCCTGGACAACTGCCCCCAGGACAATAACCCCCAGGATGATTACCCAAGACAATTACCCCCCCCCCCCAGGCAATTACTGGTGTGGAGGGGGGGGGGGGGGTAGTTGTCTGGATACGTTTGGACCACTTGACTATTACAGCGATTATACTGCGGCCTAAATATAGGGCGCTCCTGGACCAGCCCAAATTCATTGATACTGCCATTTACGACCAATCAGCTTGCTGTGTATGCATGCCAGACGGACCCAAGTTGCCATGGTAACTGTTACCCCCCCCCCCCCCCACACACACATATGTTCATTCCACACCCGCGACATACGATGCAGCTAGCTAGCTGCATCATCTTTTGCCATATTTTTGGTTTTCAATTTGTAGATCTCATCGAACTTTCACTCATCTTTTTCTCTCATTTTTCCGCTTTAATTCAAATAAACTAAATACCAGAATGGACTTCCCGTTTAAGTGAATTCTAAAAGTGTAGTGGTGAAAGATCTAAGGTACAAAGGTAATCAAAGACCTCTATTGTTTGAAATTTCCTACATGCAATTCAAAGGTGAATTTTTGAAAAAAGGGTGATTTTAAAACTGGAATGAGTTTAACTGTTGTCAATATTTTGTAATTGCTCAAAATATGGTTTCAATCTTTTGATAGTAACTGACCTGATTAGTGGCTAAAGATGAGCTACGAAGCACTTCTTCCAAGCCTTCCAATATATCAAGAACAGCAAAATTTTTGGCCAGCTTCTGAACATTATTAACTAGTCCAGGGATTGATGTATCAGTCTTACAAGTCGGACAACAGATTTTACCTTGAAAAAACTTGCCAACCAGCTTACCCAGACAAGCTAAAATGGCAATAAAAAAAAATGTTCAGGTATTGCAAAATATGATTTGTTTGGATAGAAAATATCTGCTCTTCAATCACTGCGAAAAAACCTACTTTGGTGCTTTACTAGCTAAATTCAAAGTAGCATTTATTTGTTTAACAAATAAACTTCTGTTCCAAAAACATAATGAAATGATAACATACCAAAATTGTTGGTATAAAAAGTACAGGAAACTGACATTTAAGAGACAAGTAGAGAGAGAGAGATGTATTCAATAAAGGAAAATATATGAGGGCATATGGGTAGAGGGAGGGAAGGTAAGAGAGAAATATGCTGAGAAAGGGAGAGTGAAAGGTAGAGAGAGAGAAAGCATATATTCATACAAAGTCTTTCACCAATTTCTAGGATGTGAATACTCGAGCCTTGTAATCTGTGGAACTTTTGCTCTATAACGAAAGTGCTCTCTTTCATGATTGTTTGGGGATTTGTGGGATCACTAACCTATTTTGTTTATTGTCTGATACATGTTGTTCATTAACAAATGTAATGTGATATTATGTGGTCAGTTTATTCAAAACCTTCAAAAAAAAGGACATACCTGTGCAATATGTATGTCCACATGAGAGTATCCTAGGAACATGTTCACCATCCCTTGAGAATGCATGGTAACACACATTACACTGTCTCCCACGGTGGTCTTCTAAGCTCATAGAATCCATTGATGCGTGCCTGTTACAACATCAATAAAGGTGACTTCGGTCAGCATGGTCAAATTAAGTTTTCGGTATTTCCTGAACGAGTATACTTTTTTTCTAAGTAACATAAAATATTCAAAGCACCAATCAATCTAATAGTGGCATTTTTTACAGTTTTATAGTAGCAGTAGACCTACTGTATGTCTTCTCTGGATTTCGTTGTATAAGTTGTGCTTTTTTTAACGACCCTGACAACTTGTGTCATTTTGATCTCCCATAACTTCAAAACACTAGTAAACTCTTGCATTGATACTTATCCACATTGATGAGCAGGATATATGTGACCAAACGCGACGGTTTCAGGCGGAAGTCGCAAAATTGCAAATGTCAGTTATCATGTGTTCTAGAATCTCTGGTTAATAACCTTTAAAATGATGTATAACATGGATATATTACTAAAACAGAAGTCATTGTAAAAAGTGATTTAAAACATGAAAACGCTCCGCCAAGGAATTTAAAAAACGGAGAAAACGGTGCTCAAAGTTTCGGTGCGAAACGAAAACAAGCTGCCCTTAGCTTGTTACGGTCCGTTGAGCACTTCCCTAGCAACGTCTCCCTTGAACTCGACCACGTGCCAAGGTCGCGTGCCGCGTGCAAAAACCCGTCATTATGCAAATTGTATGTAAATTACGTTAGGTAACAATGAGCGTACACCAGCCAGCGTGGGCGTGAATTGTCACCCGCATGACACGAATTTCGCTTAGAATTCGGTTCCCTTTGTGAAGGCATGCTTATCAGAATATTGAAAGCTATGCTTTTGTTCTATAGGCGGATCACGGGGAGGTAAGGGGTATTGAACGGCGGTCTCTGCCGCTTTAGCGTTTACGAAGATAACACTGAACCTGAAGCATTTGATTATTGAAATTCTTTTCACGTGGCCCAGTCCTGTTCCATTGAGACCTGTACAAACACAATCACCTAATCCCGGATTTTAGATCACCTTTTTTTCTTGTTGCTTCATATTTTCAAAAGCAAAATCTATGGAATCTCTTGCCAGATATAAATTATGCTAACAAGGACGAGACCCTATGCAATGATTCATTTATATCATTAATCAATTTATCAATTTATTTACACTGTATTTATTAATTTCTTGGGGCAATTTTATTTGGAATCTTTGACAATTTAAATAGATTATGAAAAAGGAAAAAGAAACTCCACCTGGATGTATCCTCTGGGAAATAGACAGCCGGTCCCAAGCCCGGATAAAGGAGGAGGGTTGGGCATGGGGTTAACAACCCCATCCCGTAAAAAAACAACCCGTTACAGAAACGCCAAGAACAGACCAAAAAACCTTTACCCTGGGAGAGGAAGGGCCCTCATCAAGAGGACGTGTGAAGCTGTGTAGTGAAAGCCGTAAGGAAGCTGCAAAGCCGATCCCCCTTCTATCGACTAGGACCATCAACGTCGGAACATGGAATGTGAGGACCATGTATGAGACAGGAAAAACCTCACAAGTAGCAGCAGAAATGAAGAGATACAACCTCACACTACTTGGAATAAGTGAGACCCGTTGGACACAGTCAGGACAAAAGAGACTGGTTAGCGGTGAGATGTTGCTGTTTTCTGGACATGAAGAAGAAAACGCTCCACACACAGAAGGAGTAGCATTCATGCTATCTACATCTGCCCAGCGAGCTCTGATAGCATGGGAAGCACACGGGCCGAGAATCATTGTAGCATCGTTTAGAACTAAAGAGAAGAAGATTAAGATAAATGTTATACAGTGTTATGCCCCAACAAATGACAGTGAAGAGGAGAAAAAAGACTGCTTCTACAACAGACTGCAGGGTGTTATAGCGAAGTACCCAGAGAGAGACATCAACATCCTCATGGGCGACCTCAATGCAAAAATTGGACAAGACAATACCGGGTACATGGAAGTGATGGGAAGGCACGGACTGGGAGAGAAAAATGAAAATGGTGAGAGGTTTGCAGACTTCTGCGCAATGAATAACCTTGTCATTGGTGGTAGCATTTTTCCACACAGAAGAGTACATAAGGCTACCTGGAGGTCACCCGATCTAGTGACAGAAAACCAGATTGACCATATGTGCATATCTAAGAAATTTAGAAGGTCACTACAAGATGTTAAGGTAAAAAGAGGAGCGGATGTTGCATCTGATCATCATTTGTTGTTCGTTAAGCTGAAGATGAAGCTGAAGAAAAATTGGACAAGGACAACTACAAAAAGAGAGAAGTACAACCTCAATCAACTAAAAGATCCAATGATTAGAGATGAGTTTAAATTGTCCCTCACAAACAAATACCAAGTGTTACAATAACTACTTGATGAAGAGGCTGATCTGGAGAAAAATCTGGCAGAAAGTGAAGGAGACATTTACATCTACATGTCAGGAAGTAATGGGGCCACAGAGACACCAACAGGAGGAATGGATATCGGCAGACACACAGCACAAAATACAGGAGAGAAAACAGAAGAAAGCAGCAGTTAATAACAGCGGAACAAGGGCAACCAAGGCTAAAGCACAGGATGATTTTACAAAAGCCAATAGAGAAGTGAAGAAGGGTGCAAGAGCTGATAAGCGAAAGTATGTGGACAACGTTGCAAAAGAAGCAGAGGAAGCAGCAGCCAGTAAAAACATGAAACGGCTATACGACATCACCAGGAAACTGTCGGGGAAGTGCAGTAGACCAGAGAGACCAATCAAGGACAAAAGAGGGAACACTGTACAGGGAACAGAACAACAACTGAAAAGGTGGGCAGAGCACTTTGAAGAATTATTAAACAGACCCGTCCCACCAAATCCCCCTATTATTGATCCAGCCAACGGAGACTTAGACATTAACTGCGGACACCCAACACGAGAAGAGATCAGGAAAGCTATCACATTACTGAAAAATGGTAAGGCAGCAGGACCAGACGGTATCCCAGCAGAAGTGCTCAAGGTAGACCTGGAAACAACCATAGAGATGTTGTACCTCTTTTTGAAAATCTGGGAAGAAGAGGTGGTACCAGCAGACTGGAAGGAGGGCTACCTTATTAAACTACCCAAGAAGGGAGACCTCAGTAACTGTGCAAACTACAGAGGAATAATGCTTCTGTCAGTGCCAGGGAAGGTCTTCAATAGGATCCTGCTCGAGAGAATGAAAGGTGCAGTTGACCCTCTACTACGAGACCAGCAGGCAGGCTTTCGCCAGAACAGATCATGCATCGACCAAATTGCCACCTTGCGCATTATTGTTGAACAGTCCTTAGAGTGGAATTCATCACTGTATATCAACTTCGTGGACTATGAGAAAGCGTTTGATAGTGTGGATCGTGAAACTCTCTGGAAGCTGTTACGCCATTATGGAGTGCCAATTAAATTGGTCACATTGATTAAGAACTCTTATGAAGGAATGACTTGCCGGGTGGTACATAGTGGACAATTAACAGATAGCTTCAGGGTGAGAACTGGAGTCAGACAAGGTTGCCTCCTGTCGCCCTTTCTCTTTCTTTTGGTAATTGATTGGACCATGAAGAAATCAACATCATATAGAAGAAATGGAATTCAGTGGACACTATGGGACCAGCTAGAAGACCTGGACTTCGCCGATGACCTAGCCCTGCTTTCCCACAGTCACAAACAGATACAGGACAAAACAACAGAGCTCGAAGCCATCTCTTCACAAGTTGGTCTGAAGATTCATGAGGGCAAAACAAAGATACTTAAGATCAAAACGAAAAGTGAGGACCCAGTCACATTACATGGAAACAAACTGGAAGAAGTGGAAGCCTTTACTTACTTGGGTAGCATCATTGATAAACAAGGTGGCACGGAAGCCGATGTTGGAGCAAGAATCGGCAAGGCAAGAACAGTCTTTGTGCAGCTGAAGAACATATGGAGCTCAAAAGTGATATCACCCCGCACAAAGATCAGACTGTTTAACTCAAATGTTAAGTCAGTGTTAATGTATGGGGCAGAAACATGGAGGACAACAAAGAATACCACTAGGAAAGTGCAGACTTTCATAAATAAATGCCTGAGAAGGATCCTCCAGATCCACTGGCCAAACACCATCAGCAATTTAGATCTGTGGCAACATACCAACCAACTGCCAGCAGAAGATGAGATCAGACGTAGAAGATGGGGATGGATTGGGCACACCTTGAGGAAACCAACCAACAGCATCACAAGACAGGCACTGTCGTGGAATCCCCAAGGAAGACGGAAAAGAGGCCGGCCAAGAAACACCTGGCGACGCGACCTTGAGGCAGACAGCAAGAAGATGGGACACACCTGGGAACAGTTAGAGAGGGCAGCCCAGGACCGAGGAATCTGGCGGACTGTTCTTAGCAGCCTATGCTCCTGGAGGAGTGACGGGCATAAGTAAGTAAGTAAGTAAGTAATGAAAAAGGAGAAAAAGAGAGCACTGAATACCAAGACAGTCTCGAAATTCTAAGTTATTTTTTTTTATTACAATAACTTTTCTTCCATCAAACCACTAGCAAGATTCAATAATTGTTCTGCCATGTTTCATTCATCACATGCTAGGTATTACCAATTACATCGTCACTTTGTAAGGTTATTGTGAACTAGAAATGTGCATTGCTGGTGCCGCGCAATGCGAAATGTATCCCCCGGCACTGGCAGCGATTTGAAGGAGGGACAAAGACCCTCCCCCATCCCCTCCCTCAAACAAAAGGATGGTGTAGAAATTGCTGCCAGTGGCCCGGAATATTGTCAACACTAGGAGCAGCATTACCAAAACGATTTGTGCAGATTAGAGTATAATGCATTTTTATAGAAAATTCGGAAGAAATATGACCTCAGAGCGCACATAAGCCATCCATTAAAATATGACCTTTGATCCTATGAAAGACGGAACACTAGAGGCAGCATCACCAAAAACTGTAGAGGTGTAATCTGTAATGGACCTACATACAAAATCTGAAAGAAATGAGTTAACAAATGTGTCCTCCACAATGCATGCAACGAAAATATGACATTTGACCCTAACAACAACCTGAATATGACATTTGACTGTATAGAAAGTGGTACAGTGGGGGTAGCATCAGCAAACAATTTAGATGTGTAGGTTTCACTAAGACACATCTTCATATAAAATTTGAAAGAAATGTGTTGAGAGATATACCAAGATACATCTCCATACAAAATTTGAAAGAAATCCATCAAGAAATGTGGCCTGCAGAGTGCACCCACGCCATGCCCTGAAGTATGACCTTTGACCCTATAAAAGACGGAACACTGGTGGCAGCATCACCAAAAACTATAGGTTTTTAGATTACACCAAGAGACACCTTCATGCAAAATTTGAACGAAATCCGTCAAGAAATGCAGAAGAGTGCAAGAAATGGAAAAATGACCTTTGACCCTATAAAGGACGGAACAATGAGGGCAGCATCACCAAAAATTAAATATGTGTAGATTATACCAAGATACATCTCCATACAAAATTTGAATGAAATCCGTCAAGAAATGCAGAAGAGTGCACAAAAGGGACAAATGAGCTTTGACCCTATAAAGGACGGAACAATGAGGGCAGCATCACCAAACAGTAAAGATGTGTAGATTATACCAAGATACATCTCCATACAAAATTTGAAAGAAATCCATCAAGAAATGTGGCCTGCAGAGTGCACTCACGCCATGCCCTGAAGTATGACCTTTGACCCTATAAAAGACAGAACACTGGTGGCAGCATCACCAAAAACTATAGGTTTTTAGATTACACCAAGAGACACCTTCATGCAAAATTTGAACGAAATCCGTCAAGAAATGCAGAAGAGTGCAAGAAATGGAAAAATGACCTTTGACCCTATAAAGGACGGAACAATGAGGGCAGCATCACCAAAAATTAAATATGGGTAGATTATACCAAGATACATCTCCATACAAAATTTGAATGAAATCCGTCAAGAAATGCAGAAGTAAGAGTGCACAAAAGGGACAAATGAGCTTTGACCCTATAAAGGACGGAACAATGAGGGCAGCATCACCAAACAGTAAAGATGTGTAGATTATACCAAGATACATCTCCATACAAAATTTGAAAGAAATCCATCAAGAAATGTGGCCTGCAGAGTGAACTCACGCCATCCCTTGAAGTATGACCTTTGACCCTATAAAAGACGGGACACTGGTGGCAGCATCACCAAAAAGTACAGGTTTTTAGATTACACCAAGGGACACCTTCATGCAAAATTTGAACGAAATCCGTCAAGAAATGCAGGAGTAAGAGTGCAAGAAATGGAAAAATGACCTTTGACCCTATAAAGGACGGAACAATGAGGGCAGCATCACCAAAAATTAAACATGTGTAGATTATACCAAGATACATCTCCATACAAAATTTGAACAAAATCCGTTGAGAAATGTGGCCTGCAGAGTGCACCACAGAACTCTTAAAGACGTAGAAGGCTCATACCCATTCACAACGCACAGATCGCGGTATCGCCGAAATACCCGGTGTAGGATTCGCTCGAGTGCACACGCCGCCATATTGCTTAGTCCTCGATCTTTTCAACTAACCCACCAGACCGTGTGCTTCTCAATGCCTATTTATATTATATCGGATCTTCTTTATCGAAATAAAGGGCCTTGTGCCTTTATCACTTGAAATTTTGAAGTTGGCTTTTCCACTGAAGTTCAGCTGCTCTTTCATACATAAGTAACGTCAACTAATATCATGTACATTTTAGGGGGGGGGGTCTCTTTCGGACACAAAGGTTAAAATTGTATTCTCTCAAATTCAAGATAATATCAAACAGTTGTTTTTTTCTATCACTATTATCATTTTAGTTCCCTTTCAAGAAAGCAGCCCGAGTTCGTTTGTTCACCTTCATCCTTCTTGACACCCCTCGGAAAAAGCAACATTGTTTTTTTGGTACCATGTACATGACTTGTAAAACGTTATACTTTT
The DNA here is from genome assembly GCA_025617745.1 of Heliocidaris erythrogramma. Taxonomy (NCBI): domain Eukaryota; kingdom Metazoa; phylum Echinodermata; class Echinoidea; order Camarodonta; family Echinometridae; genus Heliocidaris; species Heliocidaris erythrogramma. The sequence goes on from CM046867.1 coordinate 41,678,890, forward strand.
TGTACAGTTTCATCTGATATAAAAAGGGCAACAACATTTTTTTTTTTTGCACTGTTTTATTTCTGCATTTTTCATAAGTAGGCCCTACAAAGTAAAGTATATTCAGAATCATAATAGCATAATATACATAATCTACGTAATAAACATAATATAATTACTTTTGACAAACAGAAACAAATCTACTTGATCGTTTAACAAAATAAGATATACATATAATAACAAGAATAGTGGGGGCGATTCTATGCTAAGGAGGGTGAAATGATGCAGGAGACCGACATCGTAAGCATAAGCTTGAGATGATGACGGCCTCGGGAAAGGAAATGAAAGAAGAAAAATAAAAGAAAGAGAAGAGAAAGAAGGATGAATATGAAGCGAAGGGTAATGTGCAGGTGGCCATGCAATATGTGAACCCCAAATTAATCTTAATAAATGTTAACATATTGGAATGCTTTTTTTCTGGCTACGCCCTGAAATAATTACAGATTTACAAATGTTTACCTGTATTAATCAAAACCGAAACACAACCTCATGACCTTGAAGTTATAATGTACACCAGGGCCGGCGCAAACGGTGGGGCCAGCCCCCCCCCCCCCCAATATTTTTGGATCGGACATAGGAAACTACGTAAAAAAATATCGACAATGCCGATGAAAACTTTTTAACCGATATTGTCGCCAAATGTTCCCCCTCATTTGCCCCCCCCCCCCCCAATCTGAAAAACGTTCCGCCGGCCCTGTACACTTTCTGAAAGTCTAGTTAACAAAAAATTAAAGGGAATGTGAATTATGTGCAGCATAATCCGTTAAAACAACAGATTTCAAATTATTTTTCTACATAAAAAGGTAAAAACTAATTCTCGTATTTCAGATTGAATAAAAGGTGTTCGTCATGTAAAATAGAATGGAATTATTTTATCTATTTTTTAGAGTTCTATTTATTTTTTTATTTATTTTATTATTGTGTGTACATGTGTATGTTCGGCCGTTTCAACATTAAAATGCTCAGACGGGATAAAATTGTTAATGTTGAATATTCATGCCATAACGTTATTTCCCTAGCCCTGCAATTGTTCATGCACTGTTCACACATAAGAAATTATTTTTAAAAAAAAAATAATTGTGGCTATGTGTTGCGTGTGGATGTAAAATTCTAGTTTTATGTTATTGAGGATTTAACCATTTAGTGGTGCAAATAGGTGTTGATGCCAGCATACAGTCACCCACGGATCAATACCATAGAACAATGGGCGCCTTCATACTGTTCACGGTCGCACTGGGTCAATAAGGCGGAGGTTCAAACAGTGCGCCGGTGGCCTAGTAACAAAAAACTTACACGTTGAACGACCGTCTCGGACAGTGTATTGTTCTGCATTGTCAAAAAATCCCAGCTTATTCATACATAAACAAAGAAACGTGGTTACAATGTATTTAGATGGCATGCTTGCAAAGTCTCTTTGATCGAGGGTTTACCCAGTGCGACGGAGCTGGTTACTATGCCAACATACAGTCTCTATCAGGCCCGTAACTTAAGAATTTTTGAGAGGGGGGCAGGGGTCAGAATTCGAAAAAGTGGACCTTTGCACTATTTTCCATGTGAAAAGTGTGATTTTGTGAACAAATAACAGAAGCCTACAAGATTTGCTCAAAATGGCATCTGATTTCAGTGCGATAGTATGAAGTTGCAGGAACAAACTCCATGGAGTGAAAATTCTATTACTTTCTCATCTCCTTACTTTCTCCCCTACATGTGGCCTCCTTGTTCCTTTAAAAGTCAGTTGGTATGATTATACCAAACTAAACAATCACTATATATTTTGTGCATGGTATTTGGTGTCCCTTTAGAATTTTTCTTCTAATTTTCCGACAGTGTTCACGTTGATATCTGCTGAGGGGAGGATATTTGAACTTTCAGCCCATTTTCAACCCCCCCCCCCCCCCCCCCCCCCCCCCGTTATATGCCGGAATAAGAAATGGACAGAAAGAATTATATTGAATATATATATCACTTTGAATTTACCTTCCACCCCCATGGCTTCTTTTTTATTTTTCCTTTTGCAAGCAGATCACTACTCATCAACTGGGGTAGTGGGGTAGGTCTGAATTATCACCCCTTTTTTGCTGGAAAACGGGGGATTCAGCCCCCCCTCCCCTAGTTACTGACCTGTCTATAGACCATAATGATCCTGTATTTGAAAACTTGAAACGCGTCAATAGATTGGGCTTGGGGGGGGGGGGGGGAAGGGTGGGGGGTTATTGTGACGTATTGCCTCGCAGGTTTATTTTAATTTTTTACATTCTCCAGAGAGAAAAGAATCTGAAAGTGGACTGAGGCTGCCCCCGGAGGCGGCTCGGCGTATGTGTAACACCAAAAGTTTTTAAAAAGCTGGGCTGAAGCCGCCTCCATCTCAGTAATGTTATTTCCCGACTAAAATGTTCGCCCTTGCAGAAAAGAAAGAAATAAAGGAAGAAAAAAAAAGAAAGAAAATTTTAGATAAAGACGTAAAGAAAGAAAGAAATATAAAAAAATATTGTTCGAAAGTGAATTGACGTCATCACACATTCTCTGTGCGCTTTTTATGCGTGTGCCAGCACTCGCCCCCGAAGCCATGGCCGCCCCGCAGGTATATGCATGCATAACAAGAATTATGAGTAACCAATCACAGCGCTCAAAGACGGCGAGCCGAGATAACGTTTGGCAACAACACGAGCTTTTAAGAAAAATAAATATGCATTAGGCAATTAGAGCGCCGACCAATCACAGGGTGCGAAGACGGCGCACTGCCATTATGTCACGTCACTCAGGGCCCTAGTAACAAAAGAGACGTGCGCAAAGGTCGCTGTTGATGATCTGTCGTTTTTGCGAAGATGAAACTCCCGTCGATGCGATTTGGAAGAGGTGATTTAAAACATTATTTTGAGGTACTTAGACATGGTATTTTGGCTTTAAATTTCGGGACGTGGTAGAGGAATAATCAAAGCTTCGGAATATGTAAAAAAAAAAAAATTGTTACAAAATGACATTTTCATTAAAACCCTTGTTTCTAGACAAAGACCGATTGCGACTTCCGCCTGATTCCGACCCGTTGGGAAACATATGCTTAATTAGTATGAAAGGTTTCAAGACAGTCTGATTGTCCCTTCATATAATTTCTATTGAGTTCTAATCCTCCTTTTGTCACCTCTGCATAATACATCTGTCCTCTGTCATGAGTCAGAGTGTTTCAATACACTGCAAACCTTAAACCCTAGGCTTATTTCTCATAAGTAACTTTAAGTAGAGCTGGGCATTCTTCTCTTTCATCAGTGGGTAGGGAATATCCAATGCTGATGAGTTATATCATTTTAAAGCTGAAAATCTCCTCTTTCAAAATCAGACCTTTGCAAAAATTTCATCTGGCAACTTTTTGATGGTATGAGGTGCTTGGTCACATATGGTATGTTTAGAGCCAGAAGAGCATCAACTCTACATGTATGTTAAAAGGTAGCCCTAAGCACATGACATGATATGATTTGAGTATCGTATGTATTTCAAAGACCCCAGTCTAATTAGCTGGGGTTCAATTGATAAAGACGTGTGGCTGTTTACACTGCCACAAAACTACATATAGGCAGTGTATGTTGCCACACACGTTGTCACTCATAGGCACATTACTTTACTTTGTGTGTACACTCGGACAGTCATACCATGAAGCTACAAACCAAAACCTTCATGGTCATACACCTCAGCACTTTCAAACACCACTGTACAAAAGTCATCAACATTCAATCAAAATTGGCATTTGATAACCAGAATAAAAAGCCTCTAATTACATTTTAATTGACCTCTTTGACATTTGACCTGGGCGTTGTGGTGTGCGCCTGTAATCCAGCTAACAGTGGAAGTTATAAACTGATTCAGCGGACCCAGGTTCGAGACTGAGTCACGTCTTTCGGATGGTGACGTTAAAGGTCGGTCCCCAGACGTAAATAATCATATCTGATTGATACACGTCTGTAAAAACCCAATTACACACACACACACGACCTTACAGCTTATTACCCAAGTCTGATCACTTTATCTCCTCCTAGTCATGAATACAAAATAGTTGGGACATGGTGATAACAAAGGTAAAAAAAACCATTAATTTCACCTACACCTGTATAATGACTTCTATGACCTGTCACCTTCGACCTACATGAACAAAAATCTTATCAGTTTGTGTCATTATGGTGATGCATACTAGTTTGTAGTTTGAAGTTAATGGATCAAATGCTTCTTGAGATCATGTATCACGCATGATAAGGCTAAAACCTGCAATTTCAGAATTGACCTCTTTGACCTACGTATACCAAAATCTAATCCAATCCTCTTCTTATGGTGATACATACTAGCACCAAATTTAAAGTTCATACCACAAATGGTTCTTGAGTTATCGCGAGAACGAGGCTACCACCTGAAATTTCAGAAATTGGCCTCTGTGACATTGACCTTTGACCTACGTACCCCAAAATCTAATCAGATCGTTTTCCTATGGTGATACATACTACATGTGTAGCACCAAGTTTGAAGTTCATACCTCATGTGGTTCTTGAGTTATCGCTAGAACGAGGACGGACAGACGGACGGACGGACGGACAACCCGAAAACATAATGCCTCCGGCACCACCTTCGGGGGTTTAGGCATAACAAAAAAATATTAATAATAATAATAATAATAATGTGATTTATATAGCGCCAAATCCACTCTGTGGAGTGCTCAAGGCGCATTGAAGAAGAAAAGTAGCTAAGAAGAGAATAGCAAAGTTTTGAGAAGTTTTTTAAAGGACAATGAGGTCGAGCAACTTTTTATGTCTTCAGGTAGGCTATTCCAAAAGGTCGGGCTTGTGAATGAATATGATCGTTCCCCCCAGGTTTTAGATACTTTGGGTATATTGAGAAGGCCTGAAGAGGAAGAACAAAGTGATCTTGTTGGGGTGTAGCGCTTAATAAGTGAAATATTATATTGAGGAGCAGTGCCATGAATACAATGAAAGGTAAGCAGCAGAATCTTAAAGGTGATGCGGTCCTTCACAGGTAGCCAATGTAAGCCAATATTTGAAAATATATGTACAGAAATGGTTGTGCCGCATGGTCATTCACATCTTGATGCAAATTTGTCCATCTATACATGTCCGTGAAGGCTAAAAAATTTTTTTTTTCTCCCATTGGTGGGGTGAAAATAAAAAAAACTAGAAATATCACTGAAGATGATGATTAATACCCCCGCCCCGTGAGAACAGCCTTTCTTGACTTTTGGTCGAAAACTGAGGAAGTAGTTCGATCCGCAAGATTTTTCCCTGATTTACTGCCATAGATACGCCGTTTCCATGGCAACGCAGCTTCCGACACATCAAAAAAATATGTTGTACACATCTTCCCAGTAAGACCAATGTGTGTACCAAATTTCATGACTTTCGGTCAAAAACTGAGGAAGTAGTTCGATCCGCAAGGCGTTTCCTTGATTTTCTGCCATAAATATGCCGTTACCATGGCAACGCAGATTCCGACTCATCCGAAAAATATGTCTTGCACATCTTCCCACCAAGACCAATGTGTGTACCAAATTTCATGACTTTCGGTCAAAAACTGAGGAAGTAGTTCGATCCGCAAGCTGTTTTCCTTGATTTTCTGCCATAAATATGCCGTTACCATGGCAACGCAGATTCCGACTCATCTGAAAAATATGTCTTGCACATCTTCCCACCAAGACCAATGTGTGTATCAAATTTCATGACTTTCGGTCAAAAACTGAGGAAGTAGTTCGATCCGCAAGCTGTTTTCCTTGATTTTCTGCCATAAATATGCCGTTACCATGGCAACGCAGATTCCGACTGATCCAAAAAATATGTCTTGCACATCTTCCCACCAAGACCAATGTGTGTACCAAATTTCATGACTTTCGGTCAAAAACTGAGGAAGTAGTTCGATCCGCAAGATTTGCAACGGACCGACCGACCGCCCAACCATCGACTGATTCCAGTATACCCCCTTCAAACTTCGTTTGGCGGGGGTATAAAAACCATGCTGAGCTACATGTATCTAACAAGTTAGAGAGCTACAGTGCGTCCCAGAAAAAAGTAAACAGTTGGAAAAATTATCCCCAAATAAATGTTTCAAAATATTTTAAGGGCATTTTTATACCAGTGGATAGCTTAGGGTTTCTTCTATCAAATGACATCAAAATATCTCACAATATTTTATGCTTGAGTGAGTAAAGGCCAATAATGAGAAAGGGTGAAAAATCCCGTTTTGACAAGAACTGATATTGGCTCTGGCTGTATCAGCCGAGCTGAGAGTCGTGTAAAGGCTTAGACATTTCCATATTCTGATCAATTAAAGACAATTCATGCAAACAAGGCTATGTTCTCCGTATATCCTTACACATCCCATCAATATTTTATGCTTGAGTTAGTAATTAACTACTTTGCTGGGTGTTTCAATATGTTACTTTTGGTGAGTCTTTTAATTTCATCTGGCTTGCTTACTCAACCATAAAGTTTTGATGGGATATATCAGGAAATACATTGAACAAAGTCTGTTCTTTCATAAATAGTCTTTCAATGATCAGAATATAAAATTTCGAAGTCTTTTCATGACTATCAACTTGGCTCATACCAGCCAGAACAACAACAAACATTTGTCAAGAATGGATTTTGCACCATTTCACAAAAGTGGCTCTTGCTCACTCAAGCATAAAATATTGTGAGATATTTAAAACGTGATTTGATAGAAGAGATCATAAGCTAACCATAGGTATGAAATTTTCCCGAAAATATTTTGAAATATTTAATCGGGGAGACTTTTTCCAACTGCCAATTTCAAACGGTTCACACAATTTTTCAAGAACAGTTTGGGCCATCAACTGAATCAACTCAATTCCGAACGAATACGAAATGAAAGATTTCAGCCTCAAATGATGTAAAATACCTCTTATTAGGTGGTCTGTCATCGACAGACCACCTCTTAATTTCGTCAGAATTTTCTTTCTTTATTTATTATTATTTATTTATTTTTATTTTTCCACCACTTTCTTGTTACCATGATTTCTCAATATCGGCTGAGTCAATTTTTATCAAAATCTCAACAGTCATGAGGACCTATCAGATCAAGCTCGGGTATCTATTTCAAGGTCATCAGGTCATCGTGACGTCATCCAGGCGCCATTTTGTGAAATCACATTATCAATCATATCTTCATAACGAGTCATCAAAAATAAACCATATTTGACACACATGAACTTCAGGTCAAGGGTCAACAGAAAATGTCATTAAAATCCGTGCGCGCATCATGACGCGCACGTACGCGCGCGTCAAAATTTTAAAATGCTTCAAATCACTTTTTAATCAAATTAGAGTATGGTTCAGGACATTTTACGCATTTTAATATTTCCTGTCCGTGCGCGTCCGCGCGCGCGTTGTGCGCGCACACAGCGCGTAGAGAACGTAAAAACGCCGTTTTTTCGCATGTTTCATCTTCCTGATAATATTCTTGACAATTTCCAACTATTTACAGTCATTATCGACCTTCCATAATGTCGTACGCGCGCGTCAAACTTTCAAATTTGTGCGCACGTCAAAGGGCATTCTAATGCAAAAAGTGGTAAAAACATGCCCATCTAGAATTCGCCATAGCTCCTCAGAAGGGGCCGAAACCCCCCAATTTCTTTACATATTCTGAAAGCCTGTGAGTTGTAGATATGAATTCATGTAGAATTTTTGCCGATCTCATGTTCTAACGTCATCATATTTGCATATGAACTCAAAAAAATGATTTTGAAAAAAATGATGTCATCATTTTTGTATTCTTTTGATAATATTTCAGTAATAGGTGGTCGATTTTCTTCCAAATTTTGATATGTTATAGCTGAGACAATTCTCTACAAAAGGAGCGCTCATTATTATTCATTTGGATGACGTCATCACACTGAAATTTTCAATTAAAGACGACATGTCAGAATTTTCCCTATTTGCGTGTTATGTCTATGGAAGATGATTTTTTTTCGAATCATGAATCTACATGACATCGTTCTCTGAGCAGTATCTCAGTTATTTTTGGTCGTTTTCCTTCCAGATTTTAATATGTTGTAGCTGAGACTATAAGCTTTTATAAGTGTGGTCTCCAAATTTTGATCAGATGTCGGGATCATGCCCAATTTTGAACTACCAAATGGGATTTGAGAATCCCGTTTTTCGTTTACGTGTTATCTCTATGGGAAATATTTTGGTCTATCGGTAAAGCACATGACTACCATGGTCAAGGTACCTGGTTCGATCCCCGGGGCCGATTTTTTTTTTTTTTTTTTTTTTGCTTCTTTTTGCCTATCATTTTACCATCCTCTTCGACTATTGTAACATAAAAAATCACAAATCATGTAATAAACTGCCTTATTTTCCGTATTATGTCTATTAGAAAGCAGTGTGCAGTAGTTTATGTACAACCCTATGGAAATTGTGATTTCCTGTATTAGAGCTATGGTGTTAATCTCCCAAGTATCCTGTATCATCATCATTATTATCATCACCGTCATGATATCATCGCTACTATTATATCATCGCCATCATCATTATGTCATTATTATCATCATAATCACCGTAATCATCACCATAATCATTTTACAATGACCGTTACACATTTTGCTACATTCCTGTTCTCAGGAAGCATCTCCATTCATGGCATTCTTGACATCCTATCTTCTGTTTAGTATTTCCCCATTAATATGATCATCCTGATTACAATCATGATCGTGCCAATTTAAGGACAGACCACCTAATTCGTCCTCGTGACGAATTCAATTTCTAGTTTATTATTTATTTTTATTTTTCCACCACTTTCTTGTTACCATGATTCCTCAATATCGGCTGAGTCAATTTTTATCAAAATCTCTACAGTCATGAGGACATATCAGATCAAGGTCGGGTATCTATTTCAAGGTCATCAGGTCATCGTGACGTCATCCAGGCGCCATTTTGTGAAATCACATTATCAATCATATCTTCATAACGAGTCACCAAAAATGAACCATATTTGACATACATTAAATTCAGGTCAAGAGTCGACATAAAATGTCATCAAAATCCGCGCGCACATCATGACGCGCACGTACGCGCGCGTCAAAATTTAAAAATGGTCAAAATCACTTTTTAATCAAATTAGAGTATTGTTCAGGACATTTTAAGCATTTTAAAATTTTCCGTCCGTGCGCGTCCGCGCGCGCGTTATGTGCGCGCACAGCGCGTAGAGAACGTAAAAACGCCATTTTTTCGCATGTTTCATCTTCCTGATACTATTCTTGACAATTTCCAACAATTTACAGTCATTCTCGACCTTCCATAATGTCGTACGCGCGCGTCAAACTTTCAAATTCGTGTGCGCGTCAATGGGCATTCTAATGTAAAAAGTGGTAAAAACATGCCCATCTAGAATTCGCCATAGCTCCTCAGAAGGGGCGGAAACCCCCCAATTTCTTTACATATTCTGAAAGCCTGTGAGTTGTAGATATGAATTCATGTGGAATTTTTGCCGACCTCATGTTCTAACGTCATCATATTTGCATATGAACTAAAAAAAATGATTTTGAAAAAATGACGTCATCATTTTTGTATTCATTTGCTAATATTTCAGTAATAGGTAGTCGATTTTCTTCCAAATTTTGATATGTTATAGCTGAGACAATTCTCTACCAGATCAGTTACCACCATTTTTCATTTTGATGACGTCATCACACTGAAATTTTCAATGCAAGATGCCATGTCATAATTTTCCCTATTTGCGTGTTATGTCTATGGAAGATGATTTTTTTTCGAATCATGAATCTACATGACATCGTTCTCTGAGCAGTATCTCAGTTATTTTTGGTCTATTTTCTTCCAGATTTTAATATGTTGTAGCTGAGACCATAAGCTTTCATTAGTAAGCCCTCCAATTTTTGATCAGATGTCGGGATCATGCCCAATTTTTCAGTACAATAAGTGATTTGAGAATCCCGTTTTCGTTTACGTGTTATCTCTATGGGAAATATTCTGGTCTATCGGTAAAGCACATGACTACCATGGTCAAGGTACCTGGTTCGATCCCCGGGGCCGATTTTTTTTTTTTTTTTTTTTGCTTCTTTTTGCCTGTCATTTTACCATCCTCTTCGACTATTGTAACATAAAAAATCACAAATCATGTAATAAACTGCCTTATTTTCCATATTATGTCTATTAGAAAGTAGTGTGCAGTAGTTTGTGTACAACCCTATGGAAATTGTGATTTCCTGTCCTGTATTAGAGTTATGGGGTTAATCTCCCAAGTATCCTGTATCATCATCATTATTACCATCACCGTCATGATCATCATCGCTATTATTATATCATCGCCATCATCATTATATCATTATAATCATCATAATCACCATTATCATCATCACCATAATCGTTTTACAATGACCGTTACACATTTTGCTACATTCCTGTCCTCAGGTAGCATCTCCATTCATGGCATTTTTGACATCCTGTCTTCTGGTTAGTATTTCCCCATTAATATGATCATCCTGATTACAATCATGATCGTGCAAATTTAAGGACAGACCACCTAATTCGTCCTCATGACGAATTAAATTCTAGTTCACTATAATTGTGCCCAGATACCTGCTAACGATGATGATTTCACCATTCCTGGACTCTTGCACGTATTATTTGATGTTTTTCATGTCTTTCTCAGTGTATGATTAATTACTCAGCGCATGCACGATGCTCATCACACACGCATTACCAATGACCGTACCACTGCACTGAACTTAGTGCAGTGAAATGATTCATCTCCTGTTCGTTCACGTGCAATGAAATTGCCATCGCGCACTCTCGATCTCTCTCTCACGTCACTCTTGATCTCTCTCTCACGTCACTCTTGATCTCTCTCTCTCACGTCACTCTTTCTATCTCTCTCCCCATGTGATGTGGCCGCGCCGGCACTCGCAGAGCTTCCATTGCATACCCGTGTATCATGCATGCCTCTCACTTTTTACCGTATTGTGGTAAGCATAGACTGTTATCCAGTCACCTTTACTAAAATATCCTTCTGAAACACTTCGCACACTCATACAGTAGTGTGTGCACCTTGACGTTGTGTGTAGTGAAATGAAAAACGAGGACTGCGTGTGAGATTAGCTACGCGACGGGCCCGGCGTGGACTTTATGAATATTCATATCTCTATAGCGATAACATAAGCGCGTGATCTCAGAGCAAATATGACGTCATCTTCCACAGTTTTCCCGCCATTTTTAAGATGGCTGCAGCTATGGACCTCTAACCGGATTAAAATGAACTTAAAAATCATGTTCTATCCACACATGCTTTTCAAAGTCGTAAAAGTGTCTAATAAGACAAATCAGTAAAATCAGAACTGATTATTATTTGCTAGATAAATCTATGTACCTACCTATTTGCTAGTCTTCCGACTATGCAAGCCATTCGAGTAATTAAAGTCACGACAGTGCATATACCCCCCCCCCCCCAAGGATCACGCCTTCCTCTGTGCACGTACGCATGACGCGCGCACACAATCCTCCTCTTTACGAGCAGCCTCAGACAAACTTTGACATGTTGCTAGGCAAGGAGTGGGGTAGGAGGGTAGGAGGGTGGGACATAGGTAGGTACATAGATTTATCTAGCAAATAATAAAATCAGTTCTGATTTTACTGATTTACTACAATAAATCAATGTACCTACCTATTTGCTAGACCAGCACAGATTCAAATGGGGGGCATGTCCCAAGAGGAAGGTCAACAGGAACCCAAGGATGACGTTGCAGCTTGCAACGTCTTGTTAGAAAAAGACTCAACAGACAGAACATCTTTCAAATAAAAAGATGTGAAGGACGTGGAGGAGCGCCAGTAGGCTGCCCTCATAATGTCCACTAGGGGCACCCCTTGGAAAAGAGCCCAAGAGGCACTGATGCCCCTGGTATCGTGAGCACGGGGCTTCCCATCACTCAATAGGGCCTCCGGCCCAGCTGCCTGGATCGCTTCGACTATCCATCTAGAAATGGATTCTCTGGAAGCGGGGGAAAAGGGCTCTCGAGTGATGACAAAAAGCTTAGTCCTATCTAAATACCATTTCAAGGCCCTCACCGGACACCAGACCTTATCCTCCTGCACCGAGGAATGGTCCGACAGCGGTCTAAGAAAAATCTCAACTGGTCCAGAGGAAGCAGTCTGCAACCATCAGCAAAACCAACGTGGATGGCGGCAATAGCCGAACGATAGCCACGTATGGTTGAAATCGATCTACCCTTATCGAAAAGGGAGATCAAAAAATCGGCAATAACACCAATAGGGGCTTCACGTGGCGAGACACCCTGATTCTCACACCTAGAGTTGTAGAGATCTCTAGTGGAGTCTCTACGGCTTCTCATTACAAACTGGGAGGCCCTCTCGGAGAGCCCCGAGTTTCTGGCGTCTTCCCCAACAACGGCCAGGCAGTCAAGTGGAGGACCGCTGGGCGTTGATGAACAATCCCCGAGAGGGGTTGAATTATCAAATCCTCCCTGAGAGGAAGGGGAAACGGCTGGCCGGCCAGGAAACTCAGCAGGTCTGGAAACCCTGGCCAATGTGGGGCTATCAACAAGAGCCAAGCCCCGTCCGCTTTGACCTTCCTCAAGACCCGAGGGTTCAGAGGAATGGGGGGAAAAGCGTACCCCCGGATAGCTCCCCAATGGAGGGAAAAGGCATCCATCGCCCACGCCTCCTGATCCCGAACCCGCGAGCAATACCTCGGGAGTCGGTGATTGAGGGTGGAGGCGAACAGATCGATCTCCAGAGGACCCCACACCTCTTGGAGAAGAGCAAACACCTCCGGATGAAGAGTCCACTCTGACGGGAGGCATTTGCCCCGAGACAGAAAATCCGCGATCAGATTGTCCTGACCGGGAATGTAGGAGGCTACCGGAATAATGTTCACAGACCGGCACCACCTCCACAACTGGGCAGCTAAGGTGTTCAGAGAGGAAGACCGAGTGCCGCCTTGGTGATTGATATAGGCAGCTACTGTGACATTGTCCGTAAGAAAGAGTACAGTGCGACCAACAAGACCGGGCCTGAAATGATGAAGAGACAGCCATCATTTCCAAAACATTGATATGGGGCATAACTCTCAAGTGAGACCAGTCCCCTGAAATCATCTCGCCCCGGCAATGACCGCCCCAACCGAGAAGGGAGGCGTCTGTCGCCAGAGAAACTGACGGAAGAGGGGTACAGAGAGGCTTGCCTTGGGCAAGAAACGAACTGTTCGTCCAGGGGGCGAGAAGGAGCTTGATATCTCTTGGGAGTGGAATCCACCCCAAAGGAGAATCTTTGCCCGGTCTGAAAAACTTGAGGAGGTGCCTCTGAAAGGGCCTCATCAACAGCCTGCAGTCTGGCAAGACGTCGACTAGACTGGCCAGATAGCCCAGGAATTGAAGCCATTGTCTGGCTCTGACCGTGCGGTCATGGTGATAGTCCGAATTCTGTCCCGACTGGGGCGGGCAAGCTGATTCGGGATATCTATCTCCGCACCTAAGTACACCGGGGTACGTGTGGGAGATAATTCTGATTTTTCCCAGTTTATCAGAAAGCCTAAGTCTTGCGTTAGCCGCAGTAAAAGGCATAACTGATCCAACAGGAGGGACTCTGAGTTTGCAACTAGGAGCCAATCGTCTAGATAGACGAATAATCGGAGGCCGCGATTCCGTAGAAACGCGGCCAGGGCCGACACTATTCGGGTAAAGACTCGAGGGGCCGGCCTCAGCCCGAAGGGCAGGGCACGAAATCGAAACGAATAGATGCCAAGGTCTCCATGCGAAAATGCACTGGAGGTATAAACCTGTTGATTCTTTTCATATTTAGAATCATACGTAAACTTCCCGAGCGCTTGGGAATGACAAAAATTGGGGAGAGACAGAGATGAGGATGATCTCTCACCCTTTCTACAGCGCCCTTTCCCAGCAGCGTGGCGATCTCTGAGGAGATGTGCTGCTGGAAAAGGGCGGACATTGGAGGCGGGCGGATTCTGATGGCGCCGTTTGGAATTGGCTTTATCAGATCTATGTAAAAGCCGTCGCGCACGACGGATAGCACAAAGGCGTCGCCGGAGATTGCCTCCCAAACTGGGAGGAATCTCCGGAGCCGCCCGCCTACACTGTCCACAAGCACTCGGGGTAAGGTATCAAAAGGCCGACTTGGGCCTGACCGGGCCCTTGGCGGCGGTCTTACGCCCCCCTCTTCCTCTCGCCGAGCCTCTACCACGGTTGCCCAGGGTCTCAACCCGAGGGATAGTCAGTCACTCGACGATTTGAGCGGTTAGCGCCTGTCGAGACCGACTTAGACTTCGGAAAGGACCGAGCAGGCTGAGTGGGCAAGAATTGTCTGGCCATCTCCTTTGCCTGTTTGCAACCCTCTATCTCTTTGTGGAAGACCTCATTAAACTGGCCCCCAAAGAGTTTGGGATGCGAGGAAGGGATACCCCGCAAGAGAGGCGGGATGTCTTTCTCTAGCACTCCCAGTGTGGAGAGCGCCAACTTGCGGCGTTGATGCGTAATGTCAATCGCCGCTGATGAGAGCTGAGACCACTGAAGTCCAGCTAACAAAAGCAGGAGTTCATCCAACAAATTGGAGTCCCCCTCGGTCACATTCAGTTCAACTGATCTGGCCCGAAGGCGTAACAGTGAACCCAGGTACGCCGAAAGCCTTAAGCCCGACCAAACTTTGGTTTCAAAGTTCACTAGGGGCTTCTCGGCGGATCTATAGGACTGAGACTTGAAATTGATATTCAAACGTTGTCCCATACCCAAAATTTCCTGGGATAAACCCTTGGCTGAAAAGAAGCCCTGGGTATCATCCCGATAGAAAGAGAAGGCACTACCAAAGGGACGTCGGGTAGCCCGACCCGCATCAGAGAGTGCCTCCCTATCCCCATACTCCTGTTTGAAGTCCTCTGTAAGAGGAATACCAGGAGACGGGCCATGCTGTCTGAATAACAGCGATGGCTGATCACTGTCCGACTGGACTTGGGGAAAAATTTCTGGCATATACTTCTCTAACAGGGCCTTGGCATCTGCCGCCATAGCCTGACAAGGCTAGGGGTCGTAGCCGGCCTGAGATTCTGAAACAGACGGGGTAGAAACCTGCGAGACAGAATCAAATTCGGGAGAAGTAGTCCGGTGGGGAAAATCCCATGGGGGTGGATATGCCCACGGACCAGTGACAGACTCCCCCCCCCGGCGGGGCTCCGAGAGCCGCAGGCACGGGAGGAGTAGGTCGAGATACCGCATTCGGACAAAATTGTCCCAGGTTCTCATGAATATCGGAGACCGGGAAAACACCGGGGTCCGACTCGGGAACATCCTCCATCACAGTGACAACTGACTGGGGAGAACCCGTCTCAGTAGCCGGCAGCGTCGGGGGATTAGTATCCCAACCATGCTGCTCAGCAAAGAGTCTCATTAATCTGAGCAACTCAGATTGAGAGTCGGGGGGAAGAGAGGGCTGAGCCTTCTTACCCGACTTGGGTTTATCCTTGGATTTACCCTTCTTGGCTTTAAGCTTCTTAGCGGGGGTGTGAGCCACCGTAATAGAAGGCCGTTTAGAAGCACGGGAAGTGTTAGGCTGCAGTATAGAAGCCTCACTACCCAAATTGTCCGGGCCGGGCTCCCCAGTGGGGAGAAGCAATTCGGCCGCAACTCTAGGGACTGTGCTTCCCCGACCAGAGCCCCAATTCTCATTGACTTCCCCGACCAGAGCCCCAATTCTCATTAACGTTGTTAAAACAGACGAAAATTGGAGAATTGTTGGGACTAAAGAAATTTGTAGTTTAAAAATAAGACAGACGGAAGCCTACCATAGTCACCGTAGTCGAGTGGGTATCATATGATCTTAATCACTGTCCCTATGGACATCGGGGTGAGGTGCCTCACCCGACACGTTTACGACTTATTTAGAGTCGTATATCGACAAGTATCAGCTTGTATAGTAAAAGTAACTCATACTAAATATACTATGAACTAGTACACTAGCAGTTAATGTCAGCCTATTGGGTTTATATAGTAGTAGAAAAACCAGATCTACATGTATACACATAATACATGTATGTGTATGAAGTATGATTAAAAAGATGTCTTGAAGGATAGATTTTGTATCGTTCTGTTTAAACACAGGCTGAAAACCAAATACTGTACAGTTGTTATGGACTTATACACTGTAAGAGCTAATTTGATAATGTTTAAGATTTCTTCTAAAAGTTTTAAGAGAGGTAGGTTGCTTTAGATTTGAATCAAGATGATTCCAATAGAAGGGCCCAGTGTATAGATTAATGTTTTCTGGGCAAACTGAGTACGAAGAAGTGGTAAATGAAAGAAAGATGATTGTCGTGTAGAATGCCTATGTATTCCATCATTCGTTTTAAACATTGATTGTAAAACCTGAAAATGCAAAATAGCATGGATTGTAGAATGTTTTTCTCTAAAACCGAATTGGAATTTTGAAAATACCTCACAGCGAGTGGTCCGAGCGTACATCCGGCTGCTCCGGGCGGCTCCCGCCGCTATTTAAGACCCGCTCAGCGTGATCTTGGCTCATTGTCTATGACTAAGGCTAGCAGTATATAGCAGCCGAAACGTCAGACTTCCTACGTTTACGTTTGCACATCGTGAGACAACTGATTAACTCTCTTCAATTATTCTTCACCACGATGAACCTCTTCCAATCTATTACCTCACAGTTGTTTAAAAATTTGACCACTCTTATATAGACAAGTTTTTCAAGAATTTTAGATATTGAAGGTAATAAAGATATTGGTCGATAATTATTTAATTCAAGCTTGTCTCCTTTTTTAAAAACTGGAACAACCTTTGCTACTTTCATTTTTCCTGGAACAGCACCAGTCACCAAAGAAAGATTAAAGATATGTTGCAAAGGAATCATAATTTCATCCACTATATTTTTTAGCACAATATAACTAATACCATCATGGCCAGTACGGGGTTTATTTTTTCAGATTTTGTACAATACGCTTTATTTCTATCGAATGAGTCGGAGTAAAAAACAAGGACTTAGTATTACGATCCTTCAAAAAAGAAGTAATTTTTTTTCAGTAGAAGGTACTTTTTTTGAAAGAGTGGATCCTATGTTTGCAAAAAAATCATTAAAAGTATCAGCGATCAGCTTGCTATCATCGATGCAATCATTGTATAACAAGATTCTAGTAGGTTGTTTCTTTTGACTACAACTATTTAGCACACTATTAATAACCTTCCAAGTGGCTTTATAGTATTATTTTTAGATAAATCAAATTGAGAGCAATAATAATCATTCTTCGCAGTTCGCAACAAATATGTCAAAATATTTCTATACTTGGCATTTTTTTTACGAGAAGCATCTGAAGGATTAGCACGGAATCTGTAGTAAAGTTTATTTTTCTGATTTATACACCTAAGCAAAGATTTAGTAACCCATGGTTGCTGGGCTTGCCGTGAATAATCTTTAGGCTTAATAATCTGAGGGGGAATACACTCGTTGAAAGCATTACATAATAAATTCATAAATTTGTCATACGCAACATCAACGTCATATTCATGAATCACAACATTCCAATCAACTTCTAAAAGTTTCTCTTTCAATCTACAGATTTTATATTGCGTTATGCTGTGAAAAAATCTTGGTTGAGGCAAGTCAGAGTGATTATCAAAATAAGATGGCGCACAGACAAAGATTGGAAAATGGTCAGAAATGTCTGACAGAATAATTCCAGATTGAGTAACATCCGTATTGCAAAAGGCTTGTCTCGAATGGGTGGGTTGCGGGAGCGGGATGGGAGCAGGATGGGAGCGGGAACGGGCACACCCTTTCGAGACAAGCCCCCCCGGTTATCTCGAATGGACGCGTTCCCAGCGAGAAGTTCAATGAACGCGCCACTTTGAGACAACCGGGGGGGGCTTTCCTCGAATGGGTGTGTTGAGTAGACTTTTGTAACAGACGTTTTAGAAATTTTTGAAAAATGTACTCTTGCTGTTTTTTTTTTTCGTTTTTCTTTTGTCTAAGATGTAGAAAATATAATAAAACAGTATCTAAAAAAAGCTTTTGACAAGGAAATCATTATTTGTGCAAAAAAAATAGGAGAATTGAATAATTATGCATTAAAACACACAGGGACGAAAGGGCAAGTGGCGTAGCTAGGATTTTTGTATTCCCGCTCCCATCCCGCTCCCACCCCGCTCCCGCAACCCACCCATTCGAGACAAGCCATTGCAAAATATATTGTCTATTAAAGTTGCCGTGCTGCTAGACAACCGTGTAGGTTTAGTTATACAAGGAAAAAAAGAATGTGAGAGCACAACACCCAGAAAATCGTGATATAGTTTCATCACCACATTTCAACAAATCTATATTATAATCACCTAGCAGAAAGCAATGTGCATTACAAAGTACTGGGTTTGCAAGTAATTTTTTTCATCAAGAAACGCACTACCATCAGAGGCAGGAGGTCGGTAAATAGTACCGACAATGATATTCTTCCTATTTGGAATATAAATTTCTACAAAAACAGTTTCAATCAAATCAGACATAATATTTAAATCAGGTAAGGTCTTATAATTAAGATGATTGGGTACAAATAAAGCAACTCCTCCCCCTCGTTTGGATTTCCTGTTATTAAACACTAGATCAGGTTAGATAAAGATTAAATTGAGGAAGGATCATCTGCAAACCACGTTCCAGACAATCCTATGACTGTATTTTCAAAGTTAAAACGCTCAAGGGAGCAAAAAGCATCAAAATTCTTGTTAGCACTACGTATGTTCAAATGCAAACAAGAGAAATCTTTCAAAGAAAGAGACCCATACTTTTCAGCGAATTGATTCAGAGTAAAGTATGAAGATTGTAGGTTAATGCCTGTATCATGTATGTCAACAGGAAGATTAAGGTCCCTAGTAGTAAATAGTCTACAGTTTAAAGCATTGATAATATCACTCATAGCTACAGTACATTCTTATACTTCGTGTGTAGAATGTAGGCAGTCATTCACCTCAACTTTTTTAAAACACCACTGCACAAAAGTCACCAACATTCACTCAAAATCGGCATTTAATTTACAAAAACCGACCCCAAAATATCCAAGAAATACAATAAATTCAACTCACCGATGTTGGAAAAGATATTTCCAAAAATGAAATCCGTAATTTACTGTTGATTCTCGCGAAACGAGCTATCAGAGTCAATGTGTACATTTCCTGCTTCACCGACGGCCCTTCACCGTATTCTGCGAGGGGTGCAAACATATAATATGGTCGAATTTCCCCTTGCCACTCGAGCTTCTTTGCCTTCGGGGTCTGATAAATCATCTGATAAATCAGAGTTTGTATCTGCATGGCTCAGAAAAGTCCTCCAACTCTGAATTGGGGGCACTTTTCCTCTCTCTATATAAGTTACTCGAATTCAGCCAAAATCTAAGTCAGTACTAACGTATGTAAAGCGAAGTAAAAAAAAAAGCCGTAAGTGAAATAAACAAAACAAAAGCGTTCACCGGTCGCTATGTACGAGGGGAACATAGTCAATGCCGTACTAAAGATGTGTAGGACATTGTACAATCATACAGACGCATAAAACGGCTGTGCACGCGTTTACACATGGTTTATGACCAATGCAAAACTTTCGTTCGGCAAACTCAGATGGATGAGAACATTGTTCAAAAGAAAAGCTAAAAAACAAAACAAGAGCTGTATATTTGGGCAAAATCGTTTTCTGATCTTATAGAAAATATATTGCTAATGATTATTCAGTCCTAAGATTATATTGATTAATTTCCTATTTTCATAAATTGTCCGTTGAACAGAGGGGTCAAATACCGCATTCTGTGTACAATTTAGGGCCTATATGCTGCAGCCTGCAGATCTTGTGCCTCTTACTTTTCATACGTCACTTGGGGTTAGCCAATCAGCTCACGAGTTTTAAGGAACGTTCCCAAAACCTCTACCTTTTCCCCTTTTTCGCCAAAACGAGACATAATTTGGACAATCGATTGGCAGATTCATGATTAGAAGGCAAAACTACATGGAATTGGAAAGAGCACCCATTTTTTCTCTAATTTAGTCAACCATTAACTTTAAGTTTAAGGACAAAAATCTTTTGGGGAGATGTCAGCACCCGCAGCGACCAGGAAATGTACACAATGACTCCGATAGCTCGTTTCGCGATCATCATCAATTACGGATTTCATTTTTGGAAATATCTTTTCCAACATCGGTGAGTTGAATTTTAATATTGTATTTCTTGGATATTTTGGGGTCGGTTTTTGTAAATTAAATGCCGATTTTGAGTGAATGTTGGTGACTTTTGTGCAGTGGTGTTTTAAAAAGTTGAGGTGTATGACTGCCTACATTCTACACACGAAGTAGAGGAATGTAGCTATGAAAGTATGAGTGAATGCGACCAAAGGCAAAGCCAAGGCACAACCACAGGGCATTTCGCTATTTCTTTTCTATTTGCAACAAACACAGAAATGTAGGCATGGGCATTTATAAATCTAGGCCTATATAGTATAGGCCTAGCTAGCGTTATAACTTAGTTATAGGCACTCATAGCTACATTCCTATACTTCGTGTGTATAATGTAGGCAGTCATACACCTCACCTTTTTAAAACACCACTGCACAAAAGTCACAAACATTCACTCAAAATCGGCATTTAATTTACAAAAACCGACCACTAAATATCCAAGAAATACAATAAATTCAACTCACCGATGTTGGAAAAGATATTTCCAAAAATCAAATCCGTAATTTACTGTTGATTCTCGCGAAACGAGCTATCGGAGTCATTGTGTACATTTCCTGGTCGCCGCGGGCGCTGACATCTCCCCAAAAGAGTTTTGTCCTTAAAAATTCGGTCCCTATGTGGCATACACGGAAAGTCCCGATTTTCTGTGTGCGCGATCGTAAAGATCGCTGTGCGCTTGCGATCCCGAGTTTCTTCGTGGACAAAAATTTTATTGGCCGATTTTAGTCTAAGACATCGGCAGTATGTAAACAACACGCGATCGCGAAACAAATCGGCGGGGATTTCTCCGGTTTTGGACAAGATTTTGACTTTGGATTTTGCTGAAAATATCAAAAGTTTTTCCTAACGGCCATTTGAGGTAGGAGTGAGATT
Source organism: Heliocidaris erythrogramma (assembly GCA_025617745.1). NCBI lineage: Eukaryota > Metazoa > Echinodermata > Echinoidea > Camarodonta > Echinometridae > Heliocidaris > Heliocidaris erythrogramma. The sequence goes on from CM046867.1 coordinate 41,700,062, forward strand.
TTTAAGGGCGGAATTTGAAAGCAAGGTATTTAAAATATTTATCTTATTTTCCCCCCATACCTTTACTACACGCGACAGAAAATACATTTTTTGCATTTTGTATTCGTAGTGGTCAATATGACCACTATTCGTGGTGTGGTTATAGGGGCCTAGGCCTAGGCCTATAGCGACTAACTTTGTTAGGCCGTGATTCAAATTAAAATCAAACTAGTACAGCCTAGTTATAAATAGAAAAGATATAAGTTAGTCTGGAGTCTATACACAAGTGAAACTTCCACACCCTCATTATTTTTAATACTTACAAGAACGATGCCGTTTTATCATGATCACTGAGTATTGAGTATATTTCCCGCATGCGCATGCGCACGCGTGCTTGCAACTGGTGCATAAATTCACAACCAATTTCGCTTGTCAACATTCAGGGACAGCGCTCCCGTGGGGTGGGGGGGGGGGGGGGGGGATAGGGGAGGGGATAGGGGAGGAGACAGGGGGCACAGTCCCCACTCCCCCCCCCCCCCCCCCCCCACACAAACACTTTTCCTTTCTAAACATGTCATGTGCTCTTTCCCTTTTTGAAAAGGGGATGTGCTTTTTTCTTCTTAGAACTGATAATTGCCTCTTAGATCTCTTATAAATGCAATTTTAATTCGGATAGGTGCCCGTTTTCCCTTCTAATAAGTGCCCTTTTCCCTTATTATCGTAGGCCTACCACATCTGTAATTGCCCCTTTTTTCGATAATAATATGTTCCCTTTTTTCCATTGATAAGTGCATTTTTACTTCTAATTGATGCCCCTTTGCCCTTCAAATAATTGGTGCGCATTTTCCCCTTATCATATTTGCCCCTCAGTTTCAAATCTGATAAGTGACCGGCCCCTCTTTACTTATATGTACCCCTTTATCTACCAAGTTGATTTGGCGTTGTCATTTTCATTATTTCGCTGTAAATAATACGCTTTGGAGCCTATAACTCACAAGCGTAGCTTTCTCCTTAAGCTTAGGCTCCTCAATATTTCACTTTTATTCTAGCCCAGTCTTTTCAATTGATATTGCATGCAAACGTACAGATATAAGGTACTCATCTTCTTTTTTTTCTCTGACAATATATCTTATGTTTGTTTGTACCATTTATACTGTAAAAACACATTGTAGATGTGAAATATGAAACAACAAACTGAACTGAACTGAACTGACTTTAGCATTAGGAAATAGTGTGAACATTTCTGCTCGCTCGCTCGCTCGCACATAAATCATTACCAATACACACAACTGCTAACATAGGAAGCTGAAGCAGCTAGTATAGAATCACAATATAATGAATGAAAGAATGAATGTCTGAATGAGTTTATTACCAAATCACAATCACATATCCTGGTATAAATCACAATAACATCTTCAGGGGCGTATCCAGGATTTCCCAATAGGGGGGGGGGGGCGCCAGGCATTATTGATCGCCGTCCTGGGGGAGGGATCTAATTTGGAAAAAGGGCTGAGATGCAAAGTAATCCTATATGTGACCAATTTTGAAGCCTTTTTAATGAACAACTTTTTTTTTTTGGGGGGGGGCTATTTTTACGACAGCCAATAGGGGGGGGCGCCTGTTGCGCCACCCCCTGGATACGCCACTGACATCTTGGTAAAGGGAGCTAACAAATAGCATATGCTAATCGAGGTTAGCCCCGTAAAGTTTATTACATAAATCAATATTCAGCAAACTTGAAATGTACATCTCATATATCATTTTTAAATAACACATATACATTATATACAAACAATAAAAATAGTAATAACAGTACAACAACAACAATAATAATAACAATAACGAATATCAAGTGAGCTTAAAATAAATAAAATGAATAATAATGACCTTCATGAACATTCTAAAATTGATTTTCAAGTTGGTATTCTCCAAGTAAATATTGTTGTAATGCCAGTCCAAAACTTCTGCGACTGGTTATATTCCTTAATTCTTTTGGCAAATTATTCCATATAACAGGTCCTGTATATGAAATGGATTGTTTCCCCAGATTGGTATTACTGACTGAAAAATGCAAATTAGATTTCTAATTGTTTTTTAAAAGAATAGAGTGATTAATTGTATCGAAGGTCTTAGCACAATCGATAAATAGTACTGCCAAGCTCCCTTCATGAGTAGATTAAGTAATTTGACTGATCAAGTTTATAAGCGACAGTTCTGTACTCCATGTATATCCATGTCTAAATCCGGGGTCTGCTCGCTATTCATAAGGACCGCCATTCATACAAAACCGCTATTCATTTAGTCACGCGTTATGGATAGCGGTCCTTATGAAAAAGTGATCTAAATATATAAATTTTTTTTGTTAAGAATTTCACCACTCGAATATTTACAAGTTTCTCAAACAATCTATCGACAACTGGTAGAATTGATGTGGGCCTATATACCCGGCAAACTATTGTCTCTTTTTTTAAATACAGGTACAACTCTTGCTACTTTTAATTTATCCGGGAAGATCCCCGTTATTATGCGCGAGTAGTTAATTGGCAAACATAATTCTGTGCATATAGTAATAGCCGAACTGATAAATCATCCACTGGCCTTAGACTGATCAAGGTTACTTATCAGTTCTATTACTTCATAACTTGTTACCGAAAGATAAAAAGAATGATTCATTCTGGTAGGAACCTAAATACCTATTTTAATCAACGTCTGTACAATTATTATACTTGCCAAATTTCCCCCAATATTTGCGATAAAATCGTTGAAAACATTTGCAATATCTTCAGATGAAGAAACCTCCACAGTTGATCCATCAGATTTGTTGTTAATGAGTTTGTGAATTTTACCATCAGTTTTTGCTGAACTTTTTTTATTCAGGAGTTCAATTGATGTGATCCAATTCTTTTTATGTCGTTCAAATTGTTGATTATAATATTTTTGCTTTGCCGTTCTGAGAACTGTAGTTAGGACGTTAGGAATGTGATGCTTGAAATGACTTGATTTGACTGTTGTATATCAGTGTCACAAAATGGTCCATTTTTCTACTTTATGTTCATCCCTTGTATGTGCCCCTTTTTTGCCGGTGCTCTCTCCCCCCCCCCCCCCAATCTGAAAGACGCTTCGCCACCCCTGATGCCACTATATTAGAGTGGCGCTTCTACGAACCAATCTGCTCAGGAGGTCGACGCGAGGATATTGAAAGGCAACCACGGAGCTGTCTCGCCTACCCGGCAAATAACTATTTAAGCCAATTTGGATTCAGCCATGAAAAGTCATTTTCCATGCCCTTATTTGCGTTGGAAGACAGTGGCAGATTCAGGGGGAGGGGGGGGGGGCACTTCCGGCCCGTGCCGTGCCCCCCACCCTTTAGAACGAAAACCTTTTATTTTTTGTGTTTTTTATTTGTTTTTTGTTTTTTGCTTGTCAGAGAATTAGAGAATTGGAGGGAAACTGGACCCCCATTACCCCCCCCCCCCCCCCCCACACACACACACACACAAACACTGAGCGAATTTTGGGGGTTTGGTGAAAAAAAATGTCCCAAATTTTATTGTCGAAATTGGGAGAAGGAGGGCCGAAATGTTTTTAAATTGAGAAACATACGTCGCTTTAGTCGCTTATAAAGATAACGATTAACACTTACTTTTAGGGGGCTCGTGGACGATGCTGTTTTTCGTTACGTGTATACGCCTCTGCTTATCATGATGATGACAATGTGAATGCTCTTTTCCAAATTCAAGAATAAAATCACAATGATCTTACCCGTATGCTGGTGGTTAACATCTGAGAGCATCTTCAGGCGTATAGTATCCCCCATCATCTGCCAGCCGAAAGAAGATGAGATGCCATGCGGAGTAGACTGGATGCAGCTTAGTGCTCAATCACACAGAAACTAAACATTTCCTGCTCATCTCAAACGTCGTGAGCGAGGAGGAAGAGGAGGAGGAGGGCGCGAGTAATGGAGTGATGGTGATGCAGATTCAGCGATGATGCTGCTACGTGTTCGATGCATAAGACGAAGCACGATTTAACAGGGTTTTCTTCTCACGGACGCATTTAACAATAAATATTTGGGCGCGCTTTTTGATCCCCATCCCCGTTTTTTCTTAATATGAAATACAGTTGTGATATCCAGGGGCGGATCCAGGAATGTCCGAATTTAGACTTGATTTTTCTCAGGAAAATGACAGTAGGAATTCTTGGGGGAGGGGAACAAAGCTCTTTTAAACACATAAAATGTCTTGTTTTTCATGTTTGTTTGTTTGTGTAAGGAAAGAGAGAGGGTAGCCGTCGTTTCACCTGCCCCCTCCCCCTGATTCGCCTTTGAATACCAGTGACATTTTAGGCCTGAGCTAACGAGAAGTTTTGTCATATCTTCCAGTCACAGAGGTCTGTTTTTTCGTGGTAAAAGTATGGTGGTATGGTAGTATGGTGGGGATATAATAATACTGATTATCACAGGGGTGGTTTGATTTTTTTCGATATACAGGGGAAAACCCCGAATTCACTCTCCCCCAGTTCCTCTGGTCATTTAAGAGCACCCCATGCACCACGGATTGTGGTAGACTCTATACTATAGTACCCTCTTTTACAAAATGATATAACGTTTTAGTGAAAGACCGGGAGTTCAGAAATGTCACTGTGTATCCATGTTCATCATCCAATCAGATCATAGGCCTAATTCTCATCGAAATACAGGTAATGTAAAATGAAAATCGCCTCCGTGACGTGATATGCATTGACATTATAAGACATTATGAAATTAAAGACCAAACTCGGATGAAGGTAGCAAATGTTTATGCTTTATTTTGAGAAAGAGATGGAGGAAGGGAAATGGAAAATGAGAGAGATAGAGAGATAGAGAGACAGAGAGAGACACAGAGCGAGAGGTAGAGAGAGAGAGAGAGTGAAAGGAAATGAGATACAGAAAAGGAGATAGATAATGAGTATTGGAAAGGAGAAAGCCTGATGATTTTTTTTTTAATGAGAGATAAAAAGAATGAGATAAACCGAGGGACGGGCAGAAAGAGGAAAGAAAGTAGACATGGAAAGAGAGAGAGAGAAAGAGACGGGGGGGGGGGGGAAGAGAATTCCAGTATTCCTACCCTTAGTTAGTGAGAGTTCTAGGGTAGCGAATAATTACTATGCATAAATGTTTAGGCCTATGAAAAAGGGGAAGGAGATGGAAAATCAGGTTAAAACATATGAGAGAGGAGGACAGGCCCGTCCGAGGAAAGGAGGGAGGAATGGATCCTTGAAAAGGGAAGAGATATACATGGAGGGTTAGAATGGTATTAAAAATGAGAAATGGAGATAGAGGAGGAAGATCACAGAAAGAAAAGAGAGAAATGCTGCTGAGTAGAAACGGTGCCCTTTCGAAAAATGCTTTACAGCTCTATCGGGCCGGGAGTGCCATTCGACCTTTTACGGATTGGAAATAAATACCATTACAGAAAAACCCTAGCTTATGGCTGGATTTGGTATATCTGTAACTATGATAATTGAATTCACTGATGATTTTACTTGTATCTGTGTCATAATGAATAATTTACCACGCGCGCTCACTGACGTCATGCATTAAGTCCAAACTATTAGTGAAGACGATAGCACATGATCTTTCTTCCTCCATTTTTTCCTTCATCTTTTTTTTTCAAGAGTAAGATTTATATGCGATTTCCAAAACAATAACTCAAACAAACAACACGAAAGGTCATAACAGACAGTATTGAAGCTATAAAGACTCTCTTGTGGGCATGAATGTCAGACCAAATTTTCATCAACTACATTCACAGGCGTAGCCAGGATTTTGAAATAAGGGGGGGGGGCAGACGTGAAGGATCCAACCGCATATCTAGGATGTCATTTTTAGGGGGCGGTTGTGCGAAATTGGTGATGAGCACGCAAAGCGTGCTCCCCAGAGGGTGGGTGCAGGGAGGGGGAGTTTTCCCCCTTCCCAGCGCGAAGAGTGAAAGCTCTGACGTTTTAGCAAATTTGAGAAAAAACGGCTTGTAGCAAGTAATTTTTTAGGCGGAAAGTTATAGGTCAACGTCCCGACTGCTTTTCAATTACTTGGACGCAATATTGCACTGCATGCAGAGGTGTCGATCCGTGCTCACGATTAGGGGGGGGGGGGGGGGGGGGGTGACCGACGAGGGAGCAAAGCCAGTGGTGTATATAGGGATTATGGCGCCCGGGGCCAAAAAAATGAAGTTACGCCCCCCCCCCCCCATGCCTAAACTTATCTACGTTAGCGAGGGGCAAAGCGAACGATCCGCAAATTTTTCAATTTTTAACCCTAAAAAACGCAATTTCTTGAGCATTTTTACCCAGGAAATTTTGCAATTAACCACGGCAATTGAGCGGTAGAAAAGCTCGAATTTGGTAAACGGTTTTCTATTCACTCACTTCTAAATCGGAGCAAAACTAACGAAAACCCTACATAGGCTTGAAAAAGAGTCGCGTAATTCAGCAAGGCTACCTAAAGTTGAAATTTCTCTCAAAAGTTGAACCTTTGCAAATGCTGTTTTATACACTTTATCCTATATTGGGGCGCAATATTTAGCAGCAGTCAAATGAAACTTACAAGATATAGCGAGCAAAGCAATTACATCTTTATTTTTTCAAAGTTTGAACATTTTAAGCTATATGAGAATTATATAGGCCTATACTGGGGGCGCGAAATTACGAGATCCTGAAACAAAAATAATTATGCGAGGGAGCAAAGCGACCGAGCTTTGGACAATTTTCGCATTTCATACCTTCAAAAACTAGATTTCTAGTGCATTTACCCTGCGAATTTGGGGGCGCATATCCGTAGGGATCATGATTTTTCTTCATTTCCTTTTTTTTTTCTTTCCTCATTTGCGTTTTTTGCGCACCCTTTAAATGCCGCCCGGGCACGTGCCCCCTGCCCCATCCCGATACGCCACTAAGCGAAGCAACCGAGCGGGGGAGGGTGTGGGAGGGGGTATCCCCCTCCCACAAAACAGAGCGGGTCGCATCATTATGAAAATCAATCCTTTTTCTCATATATCATATCAACATATTCACGACAAATTGGGTTGGGACCTTCTTGATTGCCGCTATAACAAACACATGTGTACAATGATTTATAGGATTTTGCATAATTTCACCCCAAATTATATGTCTGACAATATCACAATAAGAACTTCCAATTACACACTCCGCTTTAATCAGAATTCATATCTCCAAAGTCTAATAATTGTAAATGAACTTTTTTCTACAGGGAATTTCCATTTATAACCAACTACCCAATGAAATTCGAAGTGCAACATCTATTAGATCCTTTAAACTGCTATTAAATCAATATTATAAATGAGCATATAAGTGGGGGGGGGGGGGGGGGGGGGGGTTGTCTGGGTTTGGGTAAAGTCATTTTCATTTTATTAATTTGTAACTTGGTTTGACTGTAGTTTGCAAATTTGACTGATTTGTGGTTTTTTTTTATTTTGTTTCTCTTTTTTTTTTTTTCTAATTATATTATTATTAATTATATAATTGTGTTATGATATAATTTTTAATATGTAATGCTATGTAGGCCCCAAGGAAGAACAGCCGCATTTGGTAAATACTGCTGAATTTGGGTCATCCTCCGTTTTTTAAGCTTATGTATACGTTGTATTTTATGAACTGTATGTGGTTTTCTTAATACGGAAATAAATACAAACAAACAAACAAACAAACACCAGGGATTTTTTCAAAAATCTGTCTATAAAACTTGCATTTTAGAGCATCCCAAAATGTGTTTTTTTAATGAAAAGAAGGAATGCACAGATCTTTGATATTTTCGCATTGAAATTATTGCATTTCTTATTTCCTTACTTCTAATCATTAAAGATCATGGTATTTCAAGATCAAGCATAATGAGTTTGGATAATTATTAGTTTTAAGTTAATGTATCATAATTCTTATTTATTTTATCCAAAAGATAATACAGGCTATCCACCCCCACATCATTTTTTTTTTCTTTTTTTTTCTTTTTTTTTGGGGGGGGGGGATATAATTATACCCCACCCCCGGGATCGACCCCATGACTGTATGTAACAGGGTGGGTGCAGGAGGGGGAGTGTTCCGCGAAGCGCGAAAGCTCTTACGTTTTACAGCAAATTTGAGTGAAAGATAACGGCTCGATTTTAGGCGGAAAGTTAGTTCGACGCCCTGGCTGCATCTCAGTTATTTGGACACAATATTGCGCTGTATGTTACAGGGGTGGGCGGGGTGGGGGAGTTTCCCCCTTCCCGCGCGAAGCGCGAAAGCTCTGACGTTTGAGCACCTTGTTTAAGGCGGAAAGTCATAGTTCGACGCCCTGGCTGCTTTTCAGTTATTTTGGACGCAATAATACTGCACTGTAGGCTATGTAACAGGGTTGGGTGCGGGGAGGGGAGTTTCCCCTTCCTGCGAAGCCCGAAAGTTCTGACGTTTTAGTATCTTTTTTAAGGCGGAATGTTAGTTCGACGCCCTGGCTGCTTTTCAGTTATTCTGGACGCATTAATGCACTGTATGTAACAGGGGTGGGTGCAGGGAGAGGAGAGTTGTTTTCCACTACCTGCGCGAAGCGCGAAAACTATGACGTTTTAGCAAATTGTGAGAGAAAGATAATGGCTTGTAGTGCCTTTTTAGGCCTTTTTCTATCACTTCCCCCGCTTTTTCTCTCCTGCTTATTTTTCAGTGGCTGAACTGGGGGGCCATAGCCCCCTGGTGCCCCTGTCTACGCCAGTGACAACAGTGAAAGTGAACAGTGAATGTATACATACGACTGTTGTCTGTTCTTAATTCAGTATAACATTATTGCAAATTAAACAGACACGGAATAAAACTATTCTAAATACCTGTTAGTTTTACATTTGGGTTGGTACAACTCCTTACTTTTCCTAAGGGTATATTCTTGTTTCCCCTGGGACGGGAAGGAGAGAGTGTAGCTTGTACCTTGGGCCCGGGTAACACTAGCCTTTTTGACAAGGCCTTCGTGACTTGGCTATTTTTATCGGCAAGTAAGCTATAGTAGTGGCTGCATAACAAGACTAGCTGCCCAGCCCGGTGGCGTCTTTTTTTTTTGCAACCAAGCCTAGGAAGATTTCTCATTTTTTTCATACTAATACGGTTTATTCCGACTAGTCTGCATAAATATTCATGAAACGAATTATAGCGATATAATAAAAACGAGCAAAGGCATCGAGCAGCTGTTCTGTGTGGCGCAATCGGATAATCCAGTCCTCTCTTGGTGAAAGAACCAAGAATTCGAACCCCGACAGAAGTTTATATTACGAAATTTTCTTTTGCTTATTTAAAAATAAGGTGACTGAGTAAGAAAATACAAGTCCGATACTTGTAGTGGCAATATCGTGAAATAGGCCCCGCTTGAAAAAAATCTAAGTTTTTTTAGGGTTAGGTTTTAGGGTTAGGGTTAGGGCTTAGGATTAGGGTTAGGGTTAGGGTATGCTGGGGCCTATATCACGAGTATGCCCTTGTAGTCTCTTTCAAAGTCTTCAAAAAGGGGTTTCTGCCTAGGCTTGGTTACAAAAAAAAAAGACGCAGCCCGGTGAATGCGCGATCGACCGACGTGAGTCGCGAGGGCCTTTTGGAACCTAGCCTTTACCAACGGCGAGTGAGCGCGATAATATTAGTGAGCGCGATAATATTACCGTGGCTGCAAGGGAGACTAGCTGCAATGTGGGCAGCTTGCTGCTCACCGCCTTTATCCACCCGTAACGCGGGTTTTTTTTTTATCTTGACCATTGAAATCTGCGTCGTTTTCTGACGCAGAATTCTCATACATATTAAATTCCCTCTAGAGAAAGTAACCAATCACGAACACCGAGGTAAACTCATCATGCAATTTTTTTTTGTCACGTGATTGATCGTGACGTTTCACCCTGCTTTATCCAAAATGGCGAGTTCCACCAGCTTCGACGATCTTCTTCACGATAGTTTGAAATATGCTGCCAGCAAATTGAAGATTCCAGGTGAAAAATTCAAGGAATTACAGGAGACTGCGATAAGAAATGTTCTTGCGGGGAATTGCGGGGAAGGATTTTTTCATAGCGCTACCACTGGTTTTGGCAAAAGTGCCATTTACGAAGCGATTCTTTTGTGGAACGGCAGTACTTTGATTGTCCAGCCTTAGCCACCGGGTACGGAGGACGATGGGTGACACCCCACGACGGCGGGGCGAGTGAATACATGAATATTGATTGCGTTACGGGTGGATAAAGGCGGTGAGCAGCAAGCTGCCCACATTGCAGCTAGTCTCCCTTGCAGCCACAGTAATATTATCGCGCTCACTCGCCGTTGGTAAAGGCTATTTGGAATCTGGCCTGTATTTCTTATGCTATCCTTTGTTCCTAGCGAGGATCTGCTACCTTATAGGTAGGAGCCAATCAGCGAACGTATCTTCGCATGACGTCAGCATAAATTTGGTATGCAAATTCGCCTTCATCTCGAGCTAGCTCGCTCGGCACCCGGCGGTCGTGCAAGCTACAGTACATCAATCATGGATAGCAAGCCCCGCAGATACCGTTGTGATTGGTCGATAATCCTCGGTAGGCGTGTTAGCATACGAATGTCAACTCGTGAATAATTCATATCGGACGATGGAAATCCAGGTTCCAAAAGGCCTCGTGACTAAAGTCGCTCGATCGCGCGTTCACCGGGCCGTGTTGATTCTTTTCGTCGCCCGCTAGTCTCATCTCAAGCACAGCATGACGAGGAAAATAGCCAAGTCACGAGGCCTTGTCAAAAGGCTAGGGTAACACTAGTAAACATCTTACTGATAAAAGTACTATCTTACAAAAGAAAATCATAAGGATAATGCATAATGCTCCTTTTCGTTCACATAGCGATCCTTTATTTTACGAATCAAAAATTCTATCAAAAGTTTCCAGATTTATTTCTTTTTCAGACTGGACAATTCATGTATAAATTGAATAAAAACGAACTGCCACACGCTTTCATTAACATGTTCACAAGAAACAATTCCATACATAGATACCCAACAAGACAATCCAACCGTTTCCACCTTCCCCGCACCCGCACTCTCTTTGCACACAAAACCGTCTCTCGCTACAGCCCGGAATACTGGAACTCACAAAGTAGCGGTATAATCAACTCCCAAAGTCTAAACTGTTTCAAAGCATGTTGAAGAAACATCTTCTTCAACTATATGCAAAGAATTCAAACTGAGCGAGCAGGACCCACCTCCCTCCCTCCCCTCTCTCTCTCTCTCTCTCATCCCCTCTCTCTTCTCTGTTTTATTCCCTTTTCACCCTTTCTCTTTCCTGCCTTCTCTCTTCCTTCTTCTCACACACACACACAGGCACACGCATTATCTTTCATTTTCCTCCTTCCTCCACAATTCTTCTTTTCTTCTCTTTTGTTTCCACACCCTCTTCCACTTCCAATTACTTTCACACTTAGTTTTTCTTGTGGGTTGAGGCAATAGTCCATCTACCTCAACTCACTTATCCACTCTTTCTAGGCAATAATTCGCTTCTCGTAATGATGCTTTATGAATTTAATATTATTGAACGACCCACTCGTGATTAAGTTGTATAGGTTTCTGGACATATAATATACAAGCTTTGCTTTTAAACATGTCCAACTTTTTTCAACATCACTTAATAGGTCAATATTTGTGCATCATATTTTTTTACTTATTGATATTTGATATTGAGCCATATCTATGGAAAAACACCATTGTTATATTTTGTTATTAATGTATTCATTTTTTTTGTTATTCACTACAGTATTATGTAAATTATGTTAATATGATTGAAAACAGTCAATCAAATCTGAATCTGAAATCTGAATCTGAATCTGAATAAGTTCACCTTACTTTACTTTACCTTACCCGATATTTAAATACACAGCCATATAATGCATAATTATTCTGACTTTACCAATAGATCTATATGAAGAGTTTTCTTGCAAAAGGCCCTAAATCCACTTTACCTACTTCTTAGTAAATTGAGATTTTTTGTTTCACACAGTTCTATGATTTCATTCAAGAAGATCTTCATGTATGTTTAAGAGACATCACCACAAGTAACAATAATCAAAATTTTAAAAATCCTGCGGCCGTCAAACATTTTATATGATTTTTTATATTTATTATTTTTTTGGATTTAGGGCCTTTTGCAAGAAAAGTGGGATTTAGGGCCTTTTGCAAGAAAAGTCTTGAATGATAATAGTAATTTACACATTAAAAATCTTTCTAATGAACCAAAAATCCACCGCCCTTGTTCACCTAACCTCTTGTGCTGCTCCACCTGCCTATGTTCAATGGGTTATAATAAACCTTGCCTGATATAGCAACATTATAAAATCAATCAAAATTTAAACTTCGAAAGATAATTGGGGTGACTTATCGAAAATCATCATCTGACCTTAAAAATAAAGCAGACTTTTATGCAGATAACTGCATAAATATTTGCTTTGCTCGGATAAACATTGCCTGATATAGCAACATTTTTAAGTCGATTCCAAAGATAATTTGTATTGTCTACTGACAGTAGCCAGTCATTATCTGCCCTTAATAAAGCAGATTTGCTCAAAATAAAAACAATATCTACTGTATCCAGAGTAGAATGCATCATCATAAACAACATCACATCACGTAACCAATACCATCATTATCACCCGTATAATTGCCATCGTCATCACACCATTACCATCATCAGAACATTCAGCATCACACCATCATACACATGAATGAAATCAGCATCAACATCATCATAACCAACATCATCATTGTTGTTATCATCATTATTGCCATTATCATCACCATCATAACCATCACCATCATCATCGTCATTATGGAGATCGTAAATACCTTTATCGCCATTATCATTGCCACCACTATTATCATTATCTCTATCACCATTTCTACCATCATCACATTTATCACTGTCATCATCAACATCACCATCACTAACAGTAGCATCATCACCATCATCTTTGTCATGGCTGTATTATTCATGTCATTAGAGTTAACAGCACCTGCTGAACCTTTTTCAATATCACACCATCCTCATATCACCTACTCATGTACATCCAATAAGATTTCATTTCATTTCATTTTTCTTTTTTTTTTCTGGGATTGTTGGTTATATCTGCAAGCTCCATTGTTTTGTGCATTTAATTCCCATAAAAAATGTCAAAAAGCTGGAAAGATTCTCACACAGAGTCTCTGGATAGATGGTTGTGTGTTGTGTGGAGGCGCGTGATTGGTCATTCATGCCAAAAACCTATTCTCTTAGCCAATCAGGATGCAGGATAGATGAATGGATATAGGGCTTTTTGCAAGAAAAGTGTTTTGGATTTAGGGCCTTTTGAAAGAAAACATAATTTTCATCTCATTTTTTAACAAACTTCCTGAAACTTTTAGAAGTTGAAATATAGCCAGTTTGATGCACATGGTGAATCTCTATTAAGGCATATAAAAAAGTGCATATGATAAAAAATGGATTTAGGGCCTTTTGCAAGTAAGCTCTTCATATATTCAATTTAACTTTATATCATTTTGCCATTGTGTAACACTTTGAATTTTGAATTGTGTAATCACTTTTAATTTTGCCATTGTGTAACACTTTGAATTTTGTTACCACGTATATACTTCGTTATCATACACAATTTAAATAATTTTATCATGAATAATCTAGATTTATTGTCAACCATTGATATGCATTTCTTTGTATTTTCAATGTACTCTATTTGATATGAATTGATATTTCTTTGTTCCCTCTTTGTATCTTTATATCTATTTGAAATTCAACCTATGGTTGCAATCAGTGGCGGATCTAGGGGGCACATCCGGCCCGTGCCCCCCCCCCCCCCCCCCTCTTGGAAGAAAAGTATGCATTTTGACCAGACAGGATCCGCCCTTTTTTCTATTGTGCCCCCCTTTTTTTTTAGAATGAAAACCTTTCTTTTTATTTTCTATCTTTTGCTTGTCAGAGAATTATGGAGGTCTCGCGAGAAAAAAAAAAATCCTTTTCCAAAAGTTGACAAACCTGCATTTGTGTGCCCCCCCCCCCTTATACAAAATTCTGGATCCGCCCCTGGTCAAAGGAATTAATTAATAAGGTTGAAGATTTGTCAATCTGTCGGTCAATTGAATCTGTTGTCGCCGAAACCACTAACCCGTCTCCGTGATCTAGTGGTTAAAGCATTGGCGTTCTAAGCCAACGACCCTGGTTCGATTCCCGGCGGAGACATTTTTCAGCCTTTGCAAAAATTTCAAAACGGGAGGACAGCTCTGGGGAACTTTGATTAAGTTACGCACCATTATTCTCTTATATATATATATATATATATAAGGTGATCCGAAGAGTAAAAAAAAAAATCACGAACAGAAAAATTAAAGGGGGCGCGCACTTGGCGCCCCAGCCTGGATCCGCCACTGAATGAGCTGTGATCATGGTGATGGCTTCTAGGGACAGGTAGCAGACATTTCGATACGGTGCGGATCTTTTTTTTTTTTGGAGGGTGGGGGCGCAAGTGGACACCCAACTTATCTGTAACTTTTTTTTTCTATTATTTTATTGTTTTTTGTTTTTTGTGTTGTTGCTGTTTTTTGTGGAAATGTAACCTGGGCTTTACAAAACCCTGGAACTACCCCTGGAAAGGGGCGTTGCTAGATCATTTTGAATGGGGGGGGGGGTGACACCGATTTTGCCGACAAAAATTCTGCAACCTAATCTGCTCCCCCCCCTCCTCCACTAATAATAATAAAAGAAAATCGCAGATGTAGAAATCTTGATTATACGGGCCCATTTTCGCAAGGGGATGGGCAAGGGGTTTTTCAGATTCTAAATTTTTGCGAGCGAGTGAAGCGAGCAAACCAATTTTGCTGTTTACTTTTCGTAGTGAAAATGTAAAGAAGTTACTTTGAACTTTGAAAATCCTCGTTGGGATGCAGCCCATTCCAAAGGGGCCTCCTTTTGCCCGAATATTAACTTCCCAGTGCTTTTGCGAGGGAGCTAAGCGAGCAAACAAACCAATTGGCAAGTTTTTCCTTCTCGTTGCCCGAAAATGAAGTGGTGGTTGCCCGCATATCGGAACTATGAAAATCCTCGGGAGGGGGCTGCAGCCTATTCCGAAGGAGGACTCCTTTCGCCCGAATATTAACTTCCAGTGTTTTTGCTTTTTGCTTTCTCTTTTCTCCTTTTCCTTTCCCTCTTTCCTCTTCCTACTTCCTTTCCCCTCCTTTTTTTTTCTTTTCGCCGACAGAGGTTGCGCATTTGCCGACAGCGACGCCCCTGGATACAATACCTCGGGGGACTATCCGGGCACCTGGGAGTGATTTTTTAAACTCCAATAGTTCCTCGCTTTTACTGGGTGACCTTGGGTTGCTTTTCACCAGAATAACGAAATAGAAGAAATTAAATGCACATAATTGGGGGAGATTCTTTCACATTTGCTAGTGCCACTTCACTATGAAAAGTGACAATCAAAAAGAAAAGAAAAAAGTTCCTCAAAGCTATTGGGTATTCTTTGGTGTTATTATTTCTTACAAGAAACCTGAAGTAGCAATAAATCATACAAAATGATATAGGGGTTCACCGTACCGTAGTACTATAATTATACTCATTGCCTATAAATATAATGTACATTTCTCTCTCCAGTTTATGAAATCGTTTTTAAACAAGGTGGCCAGATACTAGATATTCACTGTTATATGCATGGCCTTGTCCTAAGCCTCGTTTCTAGAGTCTTTGCCTTTGTTTTTGCAGGGGTGGATGTAGCTTTTTTTCCAAGAGGGGGGGGGGGGGGGGGGGTTGACCCAACGACGATGCAGAGTATCGTCCACAAGCCGCGAAGCGGCGAGCCGATTTTTTTTTTGGTGGTATTTTGAACCCCCGTAAGTGATGTTTTCCTGGATCTACTAACGCAATGGAGACCATAAAAAGCATTAAAAATGCTATAGGAACATACTTTGTGGGTCTGGACATACGATGATGCCGTTTTTCTCTGCACATTAAATTTTTACTTGGCAGCCCGGGGGGGGGGGGGGGGGTTTAATCCCCTAACCCCCCCCCCCCCCCCCCCCCCCCCCCCCCCCCCCCCCCCCGTAGATCCGCCACTGTTTTGTTTTTCTTTTTTTGCTTTTTAAAGTGATGTTCTCTTGTCTCTTAAATATCTGTTATCGAAATGGTGTATCCATGTACGTTGCGACAGTATCCCTCCCTACCAGACCCTACTCCTACCCCCTTCCCTCAGGTGGCCTAAGATCAATCTCTTTACGGGGATGATAATCTTACATAATGGTAATTAACGGTAATAACGATAACATACCCGGTAACAACTGAACCAATGATGAATTCTTAGATGCCTTCCAAACGTTATTAGACTCTCAAACTCCCAATCCTGATACTAAATTTGTTAATGATATGATCACTACTCTAAATTCGAATGCCAAAGATTTTGATGTATCTTTTGATGACAATGAACATGATAGGCCCTAAAGCCAAATCATCCTCTTATTACTCTGAAAATCAATTTGCTTCACACTTTTGAAATATGGATACGGCTGAGTTTTCTTTGTTTCATGCTAATATTAGAAGTATGAATAGAAACTTTCAGTGTTTGCTGAACCTTCTTGAACGGCTTAGTTTTAAATTTTCTGTAATTGGCCTATCAGAAACATGGCTTTCAGATCCCCCATATTCTTTGTTCACAATCAAGGGTTTTGACTTAATAGTGAATAATAGGACCAGTAAAATCGGGGGCGGTGTTGCACTATACATTTCCTCAGAATATAACTATAATAACAGACCTGTACTGAATTATGTGAATGATGCCATAGAATTTTTTTTTTATAGAAATTGATTTTGTTATTGGAGTCATATATTATAGGCCCCCAAATCTAGCCACAGTGATATCTTAATAAGCCTTCAAAATATTCTCTCAAAGCCAATACTGCGGGGCAAGGATTGTTTTTAATGGGTGACTTCAATATTAATTTATTGAACTGCCATTTTGATGCTCTTGCGCATGAATTTGTAGCACTGCTGTTAACTGACGTCATTTTTCATGAATATTCATGTTTTGATTTAGAAGTGTTCATTTTTTTAATGTATTATATTTTCTTATTAATATACACATTTTTTATACAGATTATTATCAACAAAATATATGTTCCAAATCGCTATTTATTAGATAATACTAAGTTAAGGTATTAATGAGTATCTGATTTATGTTCTTGTTGATTTTCTAATTAGTATTGAGCGTGCCTATTGAATGTAAACAATAACCACGTTTTTAGTTATAATGCATTTTTGTGCACGGTTTTTACTCGCTCTTCTTCCATCGCACGCCTGATAATGGACTGCTCTAATAATTTGTGCTCGTGGTCATATATAACTGACTATTTCTTATGACTTTTCCACTTATCAGTGCCCAAATTCCAGTTACTACTATGGTGCATTGCTACTCTTGTTTGGGCCTGACACAACTCATTCAGTTGGACATTATATCGTGATCTTTTCAATGCAGTATTTTTGCTACAATTATTTCAACCAACATGACCAAGTCAAGATCTGACTTCGTCTTCGCATAGCCTTAACGTGTGGGCCATCGGCATCGCTTTCGCATTGTAACATTAACATTCACATTAACATTAACATTAACATTGTAACATTCGTTTGTGTGTAGACCTTTGCTATGTGAACTTCATCATGTTCATGGGAACCTCTTCATTCCACAACCTGTGTTAACGTGTAAAGATCAACCAGTGTTCTTCTTCATCGGATTTTCTTCCACTTCCAAAGTTCCAGTTTCGAGTTCGTCTGTTGGTGTAACAACTAGCATTCGCTCAAAGTA
The DNA here is from genome assembly GCA_025617745.1 of Heliocidaris erythrogramma. Lineage (NCBI taxonomy): Eukaryota > Metazoa > Echinodermata > Echinoidea > Camarodonta > Echinometridae > Heliocidaris > Heliocidaris erythrogramma. Next base: position 41,717,879 of record CM046867.1, read on the forward strand.
CTAGTACTAGTTACGTCACTACAAAAGGAACTCGTGGGACTACACACTACATTCTACACTACATTCATCACTACACTGTATTTTACTTCTAAAGCGAGAACAATCGAGCTAGGATTTTTCTTCGATTTCAGCGTATTTCTTGCTCAAGTCGCTGGTTTGTATTCCAAACATAACATCTACATTTACATTATTTTTATAGCGAAGCAAATGGAGGACTTCTAAGTTCTATTAATCTAATCAAGGTCTATTTTCTATAGATTACTTCGACTTTAGCCTTTGTTCTTTTGCCTCTCTTTTTATACCAATATTCACTCTATATTCCAGTTTAGAGCTGTTTATGTAATAATTGCTACCCTTCATGTCAAGAGGAAGTATCTCATACTTTTGTAACAGTACGTTCACTGTGTGAATCTTGACATGACGAGTAGATTTCTTTTGTGTTCATTAGGCTGATCAGATGAAGGTTGATCTTATTTACTGCCTTCAACTAAGCTTAATTCAGAACATTTATGTATAGTGAGTTGTAACTTGAATACCAACCCATGTAATACCTGTTATACAGTATTAATGGTGAACCTGCATTGTGTGCATTCTTTTTATCTTGTGTAACCATTGCATTGTCAATGACAGTGTTTTAGTATGGTTATGAAGTTTGCATTTTCTCCTTTGCCAATGCCTATACAAATGGTATCATATCACTTTTAAAAGTGTAATATCAAAGTGTAATCATTACTGGTTACAGTATCACTATGCAGCTATCCTTTAAAGGTGCATATTGCTTTTTTTTATTGTTTCTCTGAAAAAAACCTTACTTTTTGTGTCAGACAAGTATATTTTGACTAGTCGATATTGTGATGGTTATTTTTGTGTACTTACATTGAAGTGACAAATTTGTTTGTCATTAATCATCATACAGGAAGTGTGTCCTGTTATTACTCTCAAGTTAATGTTTTAGTATACAGAGCTTGTGTTTATTAGTCTTAATAAACATCACTCATAAATTTCAGATAAACTCTTCATTTTTGTATCCTTTTGTAGTTTAATGTAAAACTATCTTGTATGATTGAACTTGTCTATAACTTGAGATTGAGAGGTGATGAATGCAGCTTTCTGAATCCTAATGCATGTCTAGTGATTGATTATAGTGAGAAATTGATGTATGTTTACATTAATATTCATTGCCCTAAAATTAGATAGATCTTCTCAATACTCGTTATGCTAAAAATTCTATGGAACGCTTCTAACTTCATTTATGCCACTTATTTCTAAACCAACTCGCATCGCAGAACAATCTTCCACCTTAAAGGACAAGTAACCCCACGTGATATTCTAGATGCACCTATTGTCTGCTACGTCTTTCCATGGAGGCTGCCATTTTGTGCATGACACGGATCATTAGGTACCATATGCATTGATAATAGCCTACCTTTACAACAGATACGTCGCTTTGTTCTGATTGTATTACGATTGTTATTGGCCATGGGCCTAGATAATTGACGACCCATGAGTTCTAATAGCCATCCTGTAAAGCAGATTCCTCGCTTTGTTTTGGTATTGTTACGATTGTCTCCGTCCTTGACGTCAATTCTCCGTCCTTGACGTATATTTTTTATGAAGTATATTTTTTATGAACAAATTAAGACCTTTTAAAAAATATATAAAACTAAACTTACATTTCAGAATATGTGACTTTATCTAATATATATTTGTCCTCTAAAAATCAATTACAAGTTAACGATGAAGGAAATTTTACTTGGGATGAAAAATATGTTCGTGTACACATAAAGTAATGGCAGCCCCCTTATTATTGCTAGCAGACGATAACTTGGCTGGAAAATAGTGATTTATATCTATATCCTGTGTTTTTACATGAAATTGCATGTATCAAATAAGAGGCATATACTACACCATTCAAAATAAGCTAATTCATACGCTGAGGTTAATTTCCCTTTAATTGACAATATATTATATAGTAACATGCATCCCTTTCCCCAAGCTGGCGTTGTAATATCAGACCTAACGGATCACCTCCCCATATTTGCACATTTCCCAATCTTGCAGCAGAAATCATGCCCTTCTATAACATACAAACGGAATTTGTCTGAAGGTAATATTAATACTTTCAAAGACAGACAAAGCATAGTAGATTGGAATGATATTTATGATATGACTGATGTAAATAATAGTTTTGATGAATTTATGGCAAAAGTAACTAGCTTGTTAAATGAATGTTGTCCTATGAGAAAAATCAATCTTCAAAATAGGAAAAGAATTCCAAAATCTCCATGGATAACACCGGGCTTATTAAGATCAATAAATAGGAAAAATAATCTTTATTTGAAATATAAAGCGAATCCCACTGAAAGTTCTAAATCGAAATATTTGAATTATAAAAATACATTGACAGGGTTGCTACGTAGAGAAAAAAAGATATATTTTTCACGTCAATTTATGAACTGTAACAAAGATGCTAAAAACACATGGAAATTAATCAATGAAGTTCTGAATAAACAGAGAAAAGTACTATTTCTAAGACACAAATTGATGAAAATCTATTGGTGAGTTACAAGATATTGTTGAACACTTTAATGATTATTTTGTTGAAATTGGTCCTTAACATTGTGAACAATTTTATAAGTAAACGCAGTTGTGGACATGATGATCTGGATAATTTTATAATTAAGAAAATAATAGCAAGTATTGTTGAACCATTCACTTATATATGTAATCTATCTCTGAGCACAGGTGTTTTTCCAAACAAAATGAAATTAGCCAAAATAATCCCTATTTTTAAAAAGGGTAATCCGTTATCGCGATCAAATTACAGGCCAATATCTTTGTTAACCACTTTTTCCAAAAAGGAGTAGTTTTTAGTCGCACAATGATTTTTTTGAATAATAATGATATTTTACATGAATCTCAGTTCGGATTTAGAAAACACCATAATACAACACATGCTCTCCTCTCTCTAATCAATAATATTACAAGTTCTATTGATAACGGTTCCCACACAATAGGAATCCAATGACCGGGGGTAATAATATATACCTATCTATACAGCGCCATGAGCGTCGAAAGGCGGACCTGCGCGCTATACAAGTAGCCACTATTATTATTATTATTATTATGTTCTTAGATTTAAGCAAACTTTCACATTGTGGCATAAGGGGCATTGCCTCAGAGGGGTCTGCTCGCTAGTCATAAGGACCGCTATTCATAAAAAAAAATTATTCATAAGGACCGCTATTCATAATGAGACATAAGGGTTGCTATTCATAAGGGTAATTATTCATAAGGACCGCCATTCATAATAAGACATAAGGATCGCTATTCATAATACGGAAAGAGGGTCGCTATTCATAATACCAAATCAGGGTCGTTAATCATAAGCGTCCCTATTCATAATACGAAAATAGGGTCGCTATTCATAAAGGTCGCTATTCATAAAGGTCGCTATTCATAAAGGTCAATATTCATAAGGGTCGCTATTCATAATCAGAGAAGAGGGTCGCTATTCATAATCAGAGAAGAGGGTCGCTATTCATAATCACAGAAGGGGGTCGCTATTCATAATCAGAGAAGAGGGTCGCTATTCATAATCAGAGAAGAGGGTCGCTATTCATAATCAAAGAAGAGGGTCGCTATTCATAATCGGAGAAGAGGGTCGCTATTCATAATCAGAGAAGAGGGTCGCTATTCATAATCAGAGAAGAGGGTCGCTATTCATAATCAAAGATGAGGGTCGCTAATCATAATCAGAGAAGAGGGTCGCTATTCATAATCGAAGAAGAGGGTCGTCATTTAAATGAAATAAGAAAGGGATATGGATGAAGGACATCCCAAGGCCCAACGGTACTGTATTTTAGAATGCATTTCCGGTTTTTGTCAAATATATCCCTATTTTCTAAAAAAGTGAACTATATTTATCAATGCTCCCCACACTTTGAAAGGCGCTTTGCCAGTGCCTTAATAATTAAAAAAAGATGTCTAATCCATACATCTACGTGGGAGGAGAGGACCCACCCCCCCCCCCCCCCCCCCCCCCCAAGCCCCGCTCCCACACCTATTTTAGAGTTAGGGGAAGTACTAGCTGGTTGTCTATTTATGTACCCTTTTCGTTCTTTCTTTTTTTCTTTTTCCTCCTTTCTCTCTCTCTCTCTCTCTCTCTCACTCTCTCTTCCTCTTTCCTTCCTTTTCCAGCTTCTTGTTTCTTTGTTTCTGCATGGTTTTCTGCAAGACATGGACCTCTTGCTTGTACTCTTATTTCTTTTTGTATACTGTTTACGTAGATTTATCATGGAATAATGAGGTATTATATTGTCATGCCTCTTTATTTCCCCACCTCCCTCTCCCTCTCCCCCTCCTTTCCCGAACGACATCTCGTCCCTCCGCGTTCAACCTCCCCTCCCTCCCCCTCCTCCTGAATTATTTGGGGAATATATCACACATCCTCCCCCTCCTGGGAATTTGATTTCCATGCTTTCATAGCATTTAAAATATAAATTCTACTACTAAAACAGTCATTTATGAACTCTCCCCTTGAAAAAGAAGTGCAGGGTATACAATCATATGTATATATCGTATCTGGACAACTACCCCCTTAGGTCAACTACCCCAGGACATAATATCTTCATTATGTTCGTTCATATTATCAGCCTTTTATCTTTTCTTCTGTCCTAAACTTAATATTGCTTTATCTTTCTGCATTTGTTTTCCCTAACTGTTCTTATGTTATTCTTTTTTTTAGTATCATTTTATCTTTATCTTTCCTTTATTTTTCGCTTCATCTTTACTTCTACCCTTCCCTTCGCCTCTCTTTAATTTCTTCTTTCTCTTCTCTTTCTGTCCTTTCTTATGTTATTCTTTGTTTTGAGCTTTCTTTATCTTTTCTTCTTGTCTTCTCTTATGCTCTTTTTTGTTTTGATCTTTCTTCGTTCTTCTCTTTATGTATTTTGATCATTCTTGGATTTTCTCTTTCTGTCTTTCCATAAAGTTTTCTTTGTTCCCTTTCTTTATCTTCTCTTGCTGTCTTTCCCTTATAAATGTTATACTTTGTTTTATCCTTCCAGCATTTTGTCTTTTTTTCTCCTTATGTTTTTCTTTATTTTTTTCCTTCTTTCATCTCTTTCATATTTTGTTGTACCCTACCCCGTGCATTTATTCATTGTTCTCCTTTCATCTGCTCTTTTGATCTTTCCTCTATCTCTTATTCTTTGTTTCTTCCTTTTATCATCTTCTCTATTCTGTCTTTCTAGCATCTTCTTCTCTTTCCTTCTTTTATGTTTTCAGTATTTTTCTCTTATTTCTTCCGTTTGCATTTTGTATGATTTTTTGTAATATTTCTCTTCTAGTTTTCCCCAGAAGGATGCGGTTTTTCGAAAAAAACCTGCCATAAACTGAGACGTCATTTAAACCTAACTGAGATCTAGGATGCGTTCATAGGCGCCGGAAGTTGGGGGTGGGGCGATCGCCCCCAACAAAAGGTGGGGGCAAAACGCATTCTCGACCCCCCCCCCCCCCCTCCCTCCAAAAAAATCAGCGGTAAAGGAGTAATAAAGGTTTGTTTTTTAACAAAAAAAGGACAGGAAATAAATATAACCTTAATTGAATCATATAAACAAATATTTCGTGAAAAGAGAAGGAGAGTAAAATTTCCTACACATTGCGCGTGCGCCCTTCTTTATCGATGGAGAATTTGATTATAAAGCGATACGCGCATATATAGTGGGAAAAGTAGGCCTACTGTTTTGTCACGTTCTTTTGTTAATTGGCAGCATACATGTACATGTACGTCGTTCACAAGATTTTGGTCTATAAGGTAAAAACCTCTTCTTTTGTTTAGGACCACTCTTTACGCTTTTATGGCAATTACCGAATATGTGATTATCTATTTGTTTAGTTATTTATAAGATGTGTATTGACTAAGATTCATTTTCAATCTGAGATAAAGATAATGGCTCGTCGCAATATTGCACTGTATGTAACAGGGGTGGGTGCATGGAGAGTGGAGGGGGGGGGGGGGGGGGGGGGTCCTCTGACGTTTTGTAGCAAATTTGAGAGAAAGATAAAGGCTCGTAGCAAACAGTTCTTTTTAGGCGGAAGGTATAGGCATAGTTCGACGCCCAGACTACTTTACAATTTGTCCCCTTGCCACGTGAAACGCGAAACCTGTGACGTTTTATAGCAAATTTAAGAAAAAGATAGCGGCTCGTACATGTAGCACCTTCTTTTAGGCGGAAAGTTAGTTCGACACCCGGACTGCTTTTCAATTATTGGACGCAATGCTGCACTGTATGTATCAGGGGTGGATTCATGGATGGGGAGTACTTCCCCCTCCCCGCGGGAAGCGCGAAAACTGACACAAATTTCGTAGCTTTTATCTTTCTCTTCCTCCGCTTTTTCGCTCTCGCCTGTTTTTAAGGGGTGTGTTTGTTTCATCGCCCGTCCCAATATTGCTTCGACACAGCCGTGGGGTGTCTCCCATCCAATATTATTATTTTTGTTCTTTCATATTTGAGTGTTCATTGAACAATGAAAATCATATTACAATATTTTACAAATAATCCTAACCTTAACCTCTTCTTCGATTATGAATAGCGCCCCTCTTCTTCGATTATGAATAGCGACCCTCTTCTTCGATTATGAATAGCGACCCTCTTCTCCGATTATGAATAGCGACCCTCTTCTTTGATTATGAATAGCGACCCTCTTATGTGATTATGAATAGCGACCCTCTTATGTGATTATGAATAGCGACCCTCTTCTTTGATTATGAATAGCGACCCTCTTATGTGATTATGAATAGCGACCCTCTTATGTGATTATGAATAGCGACCCTCTTATGTGATTATGAATAGCGACCCTCTTCTGTGATTATGAATAGCGACCCTCTTCTTGGATTATGAATAGCGACCCTTATGAATATTGACCTTTATGAATAACGACCCTCTTCTCTGATTATGAATAGCGACCCTCTTCTTCGATTATGAGTAGCAACCCTTATGATTAACGACCCCGACTCGGTATTATGAATAGCGACCCTGTATCTGTATTATGTATAGCGACCCTTATGACTTATTATGAATAGCGGCCCTTATGAGTAATGACCCTTTTCTTCGATTATGAATAGCAACCCTCTTCTCATATTATGAATAGCAATCCTTATGAATAATGCTCCTTATGAGTTTATGAATAGTGACCCCCTTTTCGCTTTATGAATAGCGACCCTACAGGTATAGGAAATTACACGTTATGACTAGCGGTCCTTATGAGCCACTGATCCTTATGACTAGCGGTCCTTATGACTAGTGAGGTTACCCCATTTCAGATTGGTTTCGAAATTATACGAACGTCAGCAATATGTCTGTATTGAGAATTTGCATGTCTCAATTAAGAAATATTAATTGTGGTGTTCCACAGGGTTCTATTCTAGGCCCTTTACTTTTTATTTTGTATATAAATGACTTTCATAGATCATCAAATTTATTGACTTTTATTATGTATGTATTATGCAGATGACACAAATCTATTTTTCCGCATGAAAGCCTAGAAACTATATTTAATGTGATTAATTCTGAACTGGATTCAGTTGCAAAATGGATTAAGGCTAACAAGTTATCACTAAATCTAGAAAAACAAAATTACATGTTATTTAGTAATACTTTTAACGAACTACCTCATCCGATTCTCATAGATACAAATACAGAATATACAAATACAGAAGGTGATTGAAACAAAATTTCTAGGCGTCTGTTGAGAGCCAGAAGGTCGTTAACTGCGTGTTAAAGTATATGAATTAACGCCCTTCTGGCTCCAAACAGACGTATAATAGATAATAAGCTGTCATGGAAGCATCATATTGATAATGTATGTAAATTGATATCCAGAAACATAGGTATGATTAACAAACTCAAATGGTCTTTTCCGCCAAACATACTTCTATCGCTATACTCCACACTAGTTTTACCATATCTAAATTATGAAATATTAGCCTGGGGAAACAGTGCAGCATGCCTGTTAGACAGAGTTTTTTATTACAGAAAAGGCTATGCGAATTATAAGTAATGTTAATTATCGCCACTACACAGATGGTCTTTTTATGCCGCGCGAAGCAAGGGCGGTACTAATTTCAGTCGATTCTGTACCGATGTTTGTTTGCTTATTTGCTTGTTTGCTTGTTTGCTTGTTTGTTTGTTTGTTAGTGTTCTAACGTTTGAATGGTTCCATTTCAGTTCACCAAACTTTCAGCGAATCTTCATCTAAGTAATATGCGATTTTCTATTGAATTCCACGGTCACAGGTGCATCTGATTTTTTTTTTTTTTTTTTTTTTTAATTAATTTTTTTAAAGATCACATTGCAAGAAAATTCCATCAAAATAAATATTGGCTTAATACTTATTATTGCATAGATGGCATAAATTATACAAGGTTATCCAAATTCAACGCTTGGAAACATTTGAATTAATGATTATTATCAATTATAAAACGGTAAAATACAGCCCCCGATATAGCAGCTGAAGAGCTCCTTGAACGCTGCTGAGATGTGTGACGACACACGAAGGACCAGTCCTGTCTAAGCAGACGATGTCCCATAACATCTTACACATTTTTCAGTGCCTGTTTTGACATCTCCTCTTCACTTATTTCTCTTACTTGACTAGCGTCAGTCTTAATGTTAGTCTGTTGCCTCACTCTTAACTTCGTGTATGGTATTATTTTGATGAAAAATGCAGCGTTAAAAAAATAAAGGAATCGGTCACTTGTAAACAAAATAAGACGCCATTGTATTTTCGGCTGCTTGCACCGGGGCATGTTCGGCGTTTCAAGAGGGAACGAATACAATCTGTGTTATTATTCGGAGGGCTTTTCAATTTGAAAATGGGGTTTATTTCATTGATCATTGACCCTTCTCCTGTGTATTTACAATCAAACGGTTTTAGTTATCAGAATCAGTTTCACTTTCCCTTTTAGAATGGTGTGAAATAAAGTCATGTTAAATATACCAAACTCTTTATAATTTCATAAATAATTGCATTGCAATTGCGTTCATTCATTATAGGACGTCGTCTGCTTAAGCAGGATCGATCCCTAGTGTGACGACATCAAAACATCGCTATATTTCTGGCGAATCCTCGGATATTCCAGATGCTTAGAAGAGCTTTTATTTATGTTGTTTTTATAATCATCAGATACGCAGTTGACATAAAACTTATACGATTGCCATCTGTAAGCTTCCCAGTTTCTAGTGATACATTAATTGCCATATTTGTGATTTTCTTGCAATGTGATCTTTAATTAATTTTTTTGATTTTATAGCGCCGAAGGTACAGCCCTTTGTATGCACGTACCGTCATTGGCCTGTGCATGGAGTGTACGAAAAAGCGGTGTGGATCAAAACTATTTTTGCCAGCTGTACGTAATCTGCATAACAATCGCCGATCCAAGAGCTCTGTGGCAATAATGTGTATCAAGGAAACGGGATAGACAGTGACCGTGAGTGAGACGATAAAACGGAAACAAGAACCAAAATCAGATATTTTCATTTTCTTGGACGCAATGGTTGCAAGAACAGCATGATATGATAAGGTAAGACACCTAAAAAATTACACAGGTAAAACCTGATAAAACTGCGCGCATTTGTGCCCCCACTGCCTCAGCAATGATTTAACGGAGTCGCCGTAGACCCTCGTTAGTGTGTAGTCCCACAGGTTTTTTTTTCACAGCCAAAGATAGTAACGGTGCCCTGAGTGGGCCTAAGGCCCCCCAAAAAATTGTTGTATTGGCGTAACCCGCCCGACCCTAAAAATGTCGCCGACCCTAGGTTTTTTTTTTTTTTTTTTTTTTGCTATCGATATCGCGTATTGTGCTGCCTTTGCGATCGCAATCGCGATCGAAAAACCCGGAAGTGTTGCGGACAGAACTAGCTGCGTGTATTATGTACTATACTGTCGTAACAAAAACAAAAAAAAAATCCCGACCTACCTTCCCTATTTTTCAGTGACCCGTTACGCCAATACAACAATTTTTTTTTTTTTTTTGCCTAACTTACAGCCGAGTAGATCTAGACCTAGACAGGAATAACTGTCTGTTCTGGGGATTTATTTAACAATTTCTAATATTTTTCGATTCTATCCCCAGTACAGACAGTAGTTCGTTACCGCAGGCCTCAGTAGAGGCTCATGCGAGTGCTAAACACTCAGAGCACTTGGAGCTTTCATTTCAAAGTTGATTTTTAGGTCTAGTTCATACAAAATGTGAATTTGTACGGAATGCATTTAATAAGTTTACCTTTGAGACGATGAAAAGGTTTTCATTTAGTTTTCAGTTTCAGTATAGTTTATTTCCATTTCCAGCAACAATACAAATCAATACAAATCAATATTCAGTAAATAATACAATTATAATATCCATGTACAATTCAAAAGAATAAAATCTTATGTGACTATAAAATCAATGACATTGAAGGTACATTTTCATTGAACAAAGTAAACATTGGAAATGGAGGAGTCCACTTGAAAAGCAAAGCTTGTAAACTGTTGAGCCCCGAGATTGAACATTATTGTAATGCATGTATAAAAAACAGAATTTTCATGAAGCGAGAAAAAAACCCCCCAAAAACCAAAAAAAAACCAAAAAAAAAAAACGAAAGAGTTCTCAAGAGAGTATATACTCAAGAAAAGCCAGCATAGAACATTAAAGAGTAACACACAGTACCAGACATTCACAAGAAGGGACAAGCTGCATGTTGAATGGAGTGAGAGACCAAGGAGATAGAAGATAGCGCACAAATTCCATGACCAAATAAATACTACGAGTTAAAGGCGAGGCAAATAAAAGATTAAATGCAGTGAGAACAGAATTGAATGGGATCGAAAACATAAAGAGGATAATGCACTATAGTTAGGTGTTGTATGAAGCAAGGAAGAACTCTTTTAATCTTTTCTTGAAAACGTTAAGGGATGGGGCAGTCTTCAGATCATTGGGTAGTGCATTCCAATATTTAGGGCCTTCAAAAATAAATGTATTTTGAGCGAAACATGATCTCAGTAGGGGTAGATGGAACTTATCCGATTGCCTTGTAGGATATTTGTGAATTAAATCATTTTTAACGAACATATCAAGAAATGCATCTGGTAATATGTTGTTAATATATTTATACATAAATTGACCTAATTGAAAATAATAAAAATCCCTTATTTTTAATATTTTGTTATCCAGAAATAAAGAATTAGTATGAGATCGTATTGGAGAATTACATATATTACGAACTGCTTTCTTTTGTAATAAAGAGACCTTGTTCCTTGTTCAGGAAAGTCTTGTGAGTATTACCCCAAACCAAAAGGCCGTAAGTCAAATATGGTTGGATCAATGAAGAGTAAAGCATTAATAATGACGAACGAGGAAGAAGTGATTTAAGTCTATAGATCACGCCAATATTGCGTGAAATTGTTGTACATATATTATCAATGTGATATTTCCATGAGAGCTTACTATCTACTATAACACCCAAAAACTTGGTGTGGGAAACACATTGTAAAGGAGTGTCATCAAAAATGACATCAGAGGGTAAGGAATCTAATGAATTACTGAAAAACATATAATTTGTTTTTTGGAGATTGAGTGATAGTTTGTTAGCTCTGATCCATTGGGATATTTTCGATAATTCGTTGTTAACAGTATCTAGAAGAACTTTGTGGTCACTGTGAGAACAAAATAAATTAGTGTCATCCGCAAATAAAATAAAGGAAAGAACTTGGGATGATCTATAGAAATCATTAATATATAGTATAAACAACAACGGGCCTAATAAACGGGGGCATCTCGTTTTTCCGAAGGTTCGTTTTTCAGAAGGTTCGTATTTCCGAAGCACTAATTTCCCATGCCCGGGGGTTCATAATTCCGAAAATGAAAAAGGGTTCGTAATTCCGAACATTTGTTGCATTATTCCGAAGGTTTGTTATTCCGAAGGTTCGTTTATCCGAAGGTTCATAATTCCGAAAATAAAAAATAGGGTTCATATTTCCGAAGGTTCGTATTTCCGAAAATGAAAAAGGGTTCATAATTCCGAAGGTTCATAATTCCGAAAATGAAATAAGGTTCGTATTTCCGAAAATGAAAAAGGGTTCATAATTCCGAAGGTTCGTATTTCCGAAAATGAAAAAGGGTTCGTATTTCAGAAAATGAAAAAGGGTTCGTATTTCCGAAAATGAAATAGGGCTCGTATTTCCGGAAATGAAATAGGGTTCATAATTCCGAAGGTTCGTATTTCCGAAAATGAAAAAGGGTTCGTATTTCCGAAAATGAAAAAGGGTTCGTATTTCCGAAAATGAAATAGGGTTCTTATTTCCGAAAATGAAATAAGGTTCGTATTTCCGAAAATGAAATACGGTTCGTATTTCTGAAAAATGAAATAGGGTTCATAATTCCTGGTAAAAAAAAAGGCGAATTCATCAGGAGCAGAGGGGTAGCAAAGGGGGGGGGGCACGCCCCCACCCCTCCCTCATCGGATGGCGAAAAAATAAGAAAAAAAGAAAGAAAATGGTATAGGAAAGAAGACGGTTGGACCCCTTCCGGCAACCCCCCCCCCCCCCCCCCCAACCCTCTTCCACCAGCGGCGTCTTAGATTAGCTTTAAGATTATTCCAAAAGACTTGTGCCTCCAATGGTGCCAGTGCTCCCACAATGGCTAGACTCTAGCTACGCCACTGTTAAAGGGAAAATTTAGGAAAATTAGAAAATTCCTCCCATTAAGCTTCTTTATTTACTAACAATTGTCCACGGCGGACCGTTGAATATTAATGAGTCAGAAAGAAGACACTATGAACATGACGAACAAAGAAGCGGACAATTTATGCTGCTCCTCATTGTACCCTTCACAATTGCACTGGTTAACAAAAGAACATCCATTCATTGCTATCCTGTAAAAATATGTAGAACAGGTGTCACATAATAGCAGTGAAGGGATGTCCTTTTGTCGACTAGAGCTATTGTGGAGGGTACAATGAGGAGCTGCATAAATTGTCCGCTCTCTTTGTCATCGTGTTCATAGTGAGAGGATCTTAGGTATTTGATTTCCAGTTCATCGTGACTTGGCCGTGAACCAGAATAGCCTGGTGGTTAAGTCGCTGCCCGGCAAGCAGTAGATGACAGGTTCGAATCCCGCTGGTTCCAATTTTTTCTGACTTGTGATTTTCATAACAGATCGAGCATACGATCTTTAACACTGGGAGTAACGCCTAAAAATTTGTTTACAAATTAAAAAATTCCTCCCATTAAGTTTCTTTATTTATATTGTCCACGGCGGACCGTTGAATATTAATGAGTCAGAAAGAAGAGGATCTTAGGTATTTGATTTCCAGTTCATCGTGACTTGGCCGTGAACCAGAATAGCCTGGTGGTTAAATCGCTGCCCGGTAAGCAGTAGATGACAGGTTGGAATCCCGCTGGTTCCAATTTTTTCTGACTTGTGGTTTTCATTACAGATCGAGTATACGATCTTTAACACTTGGAGTAACGCCTAAACAAATTTGTTTACAAATTAAAAAATTCCTCCCATTAAGCTTCTTTATTTACTAACAATTGTCCACGGCGGACCGTTGAATATTAATGAGTCAGAAAGAAGAGGATCTTAGGTATTTGATTTCCAGTTCATCGTGACTTGGCCGTGAACCAGAATAGCCTGGTGGTTAAGTCGCTGCCCGGCAAGCAGTAGATGACAGGTTCGAATCCCGCTGGTTCCAATTTTTTCTGACTTGTGATTTTCATTACAGATCGAGCATACGATCTTTAACACTGGGAGTAACGCCTAAAAATTTGTTTACAAATTAAAAAAATCCTCCCATTAAGCTTCTTTATTTACTAACAATTGTCCACGGCGGACCGTTGAATATTAATGAGTCAACAAGAAGAGGATCTTAGGTATTTGATTTCCAGTTCATCGTGACTTGGCCGTGAACCAGAATTGCCTGGTGGTTAAGTCGCTGCCCGGCAAGCAGTAGATGACAGGTTCGAATCCCGCTGGTTCCAATTTTTTCTGACTTGTGATTTTCATTACAGATCGAGCATACGATCTTTAACACTGGGAGTAATGCCTAAAAAGTTGTTTACAAATTAAAAAATTCCTCCCATTAAGCTTCTTTATTTACTAACAATTGTCCACGGCGGACCGTTGAATATTAATGAGTCAGAAAGAAGAGGATCTTAGGTATTTGATTTCCAGTTCATCGTAACTTGGCCGTGAACCAGAATAGCCTGGTGGTTAAGTCGCTGCCCGGCAAGCAGTAGATGACAGTTTCGAATCCCGCTGGTTCCAATTTTTTCTGACTTGTGATTTTCATTACAGATCGAGCATACGATCTTTAACACTGGGAGTAACGCCTAAAAAGTTGTTTACAAATTAAAAAATTTCTCCCATTAAGCTTCTTTATTTACTAACAATTGTCCACGGCGGACCGTTGAATATTAATGAGTCAGAAAGAAGAAGATCTTAGGTATTTGATTTCCAGTTCATCGTAACTTGGCCGTGAACCAGAATAGCCTGGTGGTTAAGTCGCTGCCCGGCAAGCAGTAGATGACAGTTTCGAATCCCGCTGGTTCCAATTTTTTCTGACTTGTGATTTTCATTACAGATCGAGCATACGATCTTTAACACTGGGAGTAACGCCTAAAAATTTGTTTACAAATTAAAATTCCTCCCATTAAGCTTCTTTATTTACTAACAATTGTCCACGGCGGACCGTTGAATATTAATGAGTCAGAAAGAAGAGGATCTTGGGTATTTGATTCCAGTTCATCGTGACTTGGCCGTGAACCAGAATAGCCTGGTGGTTAAGTCGCTGCCCGGCAAGCAGTAGATGACAGGTTCGAATCCCGCTGGTTCCAATTTTTTCTGACTTGTGATTTTCATTACAGATCGAGCATACGATCTTTAACACTGGGAGTAACGCCTAAAAATTTGTTTACAAATTAAAAAAATCCTCCCATTAAGCTTCTTTATTTACTAACAATTGTCCACGGCGGACCGTTGAATATTAATGAGTCAACAAGAAGAGGATCTTAGGTATTTGATTTCCAGTTCATCGTGACTTGGCCGTGAACCAGAATTGCCTGGTGGTTAAGTCGCTGCCCGGCCAGCAGTAGATGAAAGGTTCGAATCCCGCTGGTTCCATTTTTTTCTGACTTGTGATTTTCATTACAGATCGAGCATACGATCTTTAACACTGGGAGTAACGCCTAAAAAGTTGTTTACAAATTAAAAAAATCCTCCCATTAAGCTTCTTTATTTACTAACAATTGTCCACGGCGGACCGTTGAATATTAATGAGTCAACAAGAAGAGGATCTTAGGTATTTGATTTCCAGTTCATCGTGACTTGGCCGTGAACCAGAATTGCCTGGTGGTTAAGTCGCTGCCCGGCCAGCAGTAGATGAAAGGTTCGAATCCCGCTGGTTCCAATTTTTTCTGACTTGTGATTTTCATTACAGATCGAGCATACGATCTTTAACACTGGGAGTAACGCCTAAAAAGTTGTTTACAAATTAAAAAATTCCTCCCATTAAGCTTCTTTATTTACTAACAATTGTCCACGGCGGACCGTTGAATATTAATGAGTCAGAAAGAAGAGGATCTTAGGTATTTGATTTCCAGTTCATCGTAACTTGGCCGTGAACCAGAATAGCCTGGTGGTTAAGTCGCTGCCCGGCAAGCAGTAGATGACAGTTTCGAATCCCGCTGGTTCCAATTTTTTCTGACTTGTGATTTTCATTACAGATCGAGCATACGATCTTTAACACTGGGAGTAACGCCTAAAAAGTTGTTTACAAATTAAAAAATTTCTCCCATTAAGCTTCTTTATTTACTAACAATTGTCCACGGCGGACCGTTGAATATTAATGAGTCAGAAAGAAGAGGATCTTAGGTATTTGATTTCCAGTTCATCGTAACTTGGCCGTGAACCAGAATAGCCTGGTGGTTAAGTCGCTGCCCGGCAAGCAGTAGATGACAGTTTCGAATCCCGCTGGTTCCAATTTTTTCTGACTTGTGATTTTCATTACAGATCGAGCATACGATCTTTAACACTGGGAGTAACGCCTAAAAAGTTGTTTACAAATTAAAAAATTCCTCCCATTAAGCTTCTTTATTTACTAACAATTGTCCACGGCGGACCGTTGAATATTAATGAGTCAGAAAGAAGAGGATCTTAGGTATTTGATTTCCAGTTCATCGTAACTTGGCCGTGAACCAGAATAGCCTGGTGGTTAAGTCGCTGCCCGGCAAGCAGTAGATGACAGGTTCGAATCCCGCTGGTTCCAATTTTTTCTGACTTGTGATTTTCATAACAGATCGAGCATACGATCTTTAACACTGGGAGTAACGCCTAAAAATTTGTTTACAAATTAAAAAATTCCTCCCATTAAGTTTCTTTATTTATATTGTCCACGGCGGACCGTTGAATATTAATGAGTCAGAAAGAAGAGGATCTTAGGTATTTGATTTCCAGTTCATCGTGACTTGGCCGTGAACCAGAATAGCCTGGTGGTTAAATCGCTGCCCGGTAAGCAGTAGATGACAGGTTGGAATCCCGCTGGTTCCAATTTTTTCTGACTTGTGGTTTTCATTACAGATCGAGTATACGATCTTTAACACTTGGAGTAACGCCTAAACAAATTTGTTTACAAATTAAAAAATTCCTCCCATTAAGCTTCTTTATTTACTAACAATTGTCCACGGCGGACCGTTGAATATTAATGAGTCAGAAAGAAGAGGATCTTAGGTATTTGATTTCCAGTTCATCGTGACTTGGCCGTGAACCAGAATAGCCTGGTGGTTAAGTCGCTGCCCGGCAAGCAGTAGATGACAGGTTCGAATCCCGCTGGTTCCAATTTTTTCTGACTTGTGATTTTCATTACAGATCGAGCATACGATCTTTAACACTGGGAGTAAAGCCTAAAAATTTGTTTACAAATTAAAAAATTCCTCCCATTAAGCTTCTTCATTTACTAACAATTGTCTACGGCGGACCGTTGAATATTAATGAGTCAGAAAGAAGAGGATCTTAGGTATTTGATTCCAGTTCATCGTGACTTGGCCGTGAACCAGAATAGCCTGGTGGTTAAGTCGCTGCCCGGCAAGCAGTAGATGACAGTTTCGAATCCCGCTGGTTCCAATTTTTTCTGACTTGTGATTTTCATTACAGATCGAGCATACGATCTTTAACACTGGGAGTAACGCCTAAAAAGTTGTTTACAAATTAAAAAATTCCTCCCATTAAGCTTCTTTATTTACTAACAATTGTCCACGGCGGACCGTTGAATATTAATGAGTCAACAAGAAGAGGATCTTAGGTATTTGATTTCCAGTTCATCGTGACTTGGCCGTGAACCAGAATTGCCTGGTGGTTAAGTCGCTGCCCGGCCAGCAGTAGATGAAAGGTTCGAATCCCGCTGGTTCCAATTTTTTCTGACTTGTGATTTTCATTACAGATCGAGCATACGATCTTTAACACTGGGAGTAACGCCTAAAAAGTTGTTTACAAATTAAAAAAATCCTCCCATTAAGCTTCTTTATTTACTAACAATTGTCCACGGCGGACCGTTGAATATTAATGAGTCAACAAGAAGAGGATCTTAGGTATTTGATTTCCAGTTCATCGTGACTTGGCCGTGAACCAGAATTGCCTGGTGGTTAAGTCGCTGCCCGGCCAGCAGTAGATGAAAGGTTCGAATCCCGCTGGTTCCAATTTTTTCTGACTTGTGATTTTCATTACAGATCGAGCATACGATCTTTAACACTGGGAGTAACGCCTTAAAAGTTGTTTACAAATTAAAAAATTCCTCCCATTAAGCTTCTTTATTTACTAACAATTGTCCACGGCGGACCGTTGAATATTAATGAGTCAGAAAGAAGAGGATCTTAGGTATTTGATTTCCAGTTCATCGTAACTTGGCCGTGAACCAGAATAGCCTGGTGGTTAAGTCGCTGCCCGGCAAGCAGTAGATGACAGGTTCGAATCCCGCTGGTTCCAATTTTTTCTGACTTGTGTTTTTCATTACAGATCGAGCATACGATCTTTAACACTGGGAGTAACGCCTAAAAAGTTGTTTACAAATTAAAAAATTCCTCCCATTAAGCTTCTTTATTTACTAACAATTGTCCACGGCGGACCGTTGAATATTAATGAGTCAGAAAGAAGAGGATCTTAGGTATTTGATTTCCAGTTCATCGTAACTTGGCCGTGAACCAGAATAGCCTGGTGGTTAAGTCGCTGCCCGGCAAGCAGTAGATGACAGGTTCGAATCCCGCTGGTTCCAATTTTTTCTGACTTGTGATTTTCATTACAGATCGAGCATACGATCTTTAAAGGAGAATTAACCCCTGAGTACAAATTTACTTATATTGAAAGGTGTAATATATTCCTACTTATTGGCCTAAATCATTTTCTAATAAGATATTAGAAAAGGGTATAAATAAAGATATTCCAACACCCGGTATCGTCTCCTACTCATTTACATGGGGGCTGCCATTTTCTTGCTGATTTGGATTTGTACATGAACCATTGAGAAATGTTCCGGTCAGGAAGATATTTTGAATCCAAGACCTAAATTGATTTTCTTCATTACCTAAAATCCCATATGTGACGAAAAATATAAAGTGGGTGTTTACATGATTTATAAAAATTAAATCTTTATAATGATACTTTTAAATTGTCTGGTTTTGCTTAACAAAAATCTGTTTTCTTGGGTTTGCCAAACAGAGCAGAACATAATATATGCAGCATGCATTCTGACTTTTCAAGTCCCATTATCCGAAAGCAGGTGAATGCATAGTTTGCCGCTATAGATGCTCAGGGAAGAAGCATCCATAAAATTTGAATTAATTTGCTCCGTCCATTGCGTCACAGTATGTAGAAAATAGATTTATATTAAGCGAATATCGATTTTCAACAGAAATATATAAGGAAATCTTCAGTTTAAAAATAAATTGACATATCTATTCTATATTTTTAATCTCAAATGGGTTTTTAATTTTGAAAAAGGCAATTGGGCATTTGGATTAAGAAAATCTTCTTGTACACAAAAAAAAAAATGGCAGCCCCCATGTATTGCTAGCAGACGATACATATTGCTAGCAGATGATAAATTTTGCTCAGAAAATCTTGATTCGTATCGATCTCGTATATTTTGACGCGAAGCCATATAGTCTAACAAGTAGGAATAAATAACACCTTTGAACACTATCGTCTTTATTGTTTGAGGTTAATTCTCCTTTAACACTGGGAGTAACGCCTAAAAATTTGTTTACAAATATTTTTATTGTTATTATGAAGTGGACTACCCAGAATTACGATGACGATGTCATTTTGGATGGAGTTATGCGACCAGACTTAGATATTGCACCGGTTACTTTACTATTGCTTCTTTTATTTCCCTTGTCATGATCGTATAATTGGCCTATAGCCTATACGTATCAATAATATGCTTGTTATAATATGTTGTGCTACTTGCCAGGCTATTTATTAAACATAGCAGTGACTCGTTTATGAACTCTCTGTAATATTATGCTGTTGTTTTTATTGCTGTTGTTGTTTTGGGGACCGGAGGGGAGGGCTTGTAGAGCCATCTACAGAGCCATATTACAGACTTCGGCCAACTCGGTTTATTTGGGCACAACATGGCGTATATTCCTTTGTTTAGTGCTTGCCTAACAAAGCAACAAGCGCCATATGCTACCTGCATGGAGCCGAGTTGGCCAAACTCTGTAATAGATGGCTCTGAGGGCTAGGGATGCAGGCCGCCCCCACCTTATTTTTAGTATACACTTTTCATAGTATACTTTTTTAATCACAATTTATGTTGACGAAGTAATTACATCTTAAAGATAATAAAGTGTCAATGTTTGGCTCGCTGGAATCCAGCAGCGTGGTGCCCGAACATCCTTTTATTTTGGGAAGCGAGATGGTCGGCTATCCTTATCTGTGGGCGGGAAGGTACTCAAAATGTTATAATTGTTTGGATTATCTGGTAACAAAATCATTATTCTATAGACAATATCTCCTTTTTTTTTACTTGCTCACTAGCGCGTAAGATTTAGAAACGGAATAGTTTGGGACAGGGAACGCCCTTCATTAGGGCGAGTGAAGTGCCCAAATATTCCATATTCGGCAGTAGGGTTAAGTAATATTATTCATGGCTCATTATTGCATGTTCTATATTTGTCTTTTGATGGCGAAATTGCATTTCCATTACAATTTTTTAAAAAAGGGTTTTATTTTTTTCTAACTCGCTTCGCTCGATTGCAAATTGTAGAAACGGGGAGTATGATATTCTGCCAAGAGGCATCAGCTCCCCCTTTCAAAAACATTACGTGGCCATGTTCTGCTTGTAAAGATCTACTTGGAACTTTGGTGTGTCTCATTTTCCAAAGCGGTATATACATTATATAAATAACTTCAAGCCAATTTCGTTGTAGCAAATTTAATCCGGAATCCGATCATTCACTTTCTTCAATACATCAGTATGTATTTGTAATCACCGAAGCAATATCATTTTATGAGAAATGAAACATGTATTCCTGAGGCGCTCGCTCTCTACGCTCGCTCACAAATATTGGTTATTATAATAGGAACAATGATAATAATGATGATGATAATAATAATAATATAATAATAATAATGATAATATTGGTTATTATCATTACGATAATAATGGCTATTTCTCTGGATTTTATTATAATTGTTATCATCAATATTATGATTATTGAGTACGAAATTAATATCTTTACACTTGGCCGTCTTTCCCCTCCTCCCTATCCGAAATACGGATTGACGCCGTATTCTCTGAATTTACAACCCTTTTTCATTTTCGGAAATACGAACCCTTTTTCATTTTCGGAAATACGAACCCTATTTCATTTTCGGAAATACGAACCCTTTTTCATTTTCGGAAATACGAACCCTTTTTCATTTTCGGAAATACGAACCCTTTTTCATTTTCGGAAATACGAACCCTATTTCATTTTCGGAAATACGAACCTTCGGAATTATGAACCCTTTTTCATTTTCGGAAATACGAACCTCGGAATTATGAACCCTATTTAATTTTCGGAAATACGAACCTTATTTCACTTTCAGAATTATGAACTTCATTTCATTTTCGGAAATACGAACCTTCGGAATTATGAACCCTATTTCATTTTCGGAAAAACGAACCTTCGCAAAAACGAACCTTCAGAGTAACGAACTTTCGGAATAACGAACCTTCGGAATTATGAACCTTCGGAAAAACGAACCTTCGGAAATACGAACCTTCGGAAAAACGACATGTAACCTAATAAACTTCCTTGTGGAACGCCACAATTCATATGACGAAAATCTGATGAATGTTCATTTAAAAAAAAACGTATTGTTTTCTGTTTGAAAGATAACTCTTGAACTACTCTAAGGCCTTGCCACGTACACCATAGTGTGAAAGTTTATACAGCAAAATATTGTGATTGATGGTATCGAAGGCCTTAGAGAGGTCCAGGAAGATGCCAATTGTATGTGAGGATTTATCTATTGCGTGGGCGACCTTCTCGACAAAAGACATCAACGCGTGGACAGTGGTATGCTGTTCTCTGAATCCAAACTGGGAGCTGGAAAAGATGATACATTTCTTCAGAAAGGAAATCATTCTAACGTATATTACCCTTTCTAATAATTTTGAAAAGGAGGGTAAAAGAGAGATGGGTCGATAGTTACTAATTTCTGATTTATCGCCCTTCTTAAACAAGGGAATAACTTTCGCAATTTTCACTGAATCTGGGAATATTCCATGAGATAATGACAGGTTAAATGATAGGGGATCAACAATATATGGAATAATACCTTTCAGTAAACAATTATTTATTTCATCATATCCAGAACTCTTTTTGCTTACTAATTTCATAACAATAGTCAAAATTTCTTGCCTATTCATGGGAGTAACAAATATTGAAGTTGGATTTTGGGGGATAAAAGTCTACAAATAATAATATATAATAATAATAATAATAATACATTTATAAAGCGCAGTAACTATCCAACAATTTGTATATATTCTACTGCGCTGCATGAGTTCCTGATATGCTTGTTATTAATTGAATAGATACGCTTTGAGTTTTGATTTAAACATATTCACAGATGGGGATTTCCTGACTTCCAATGGCAAGTTATTCCAGAGTTTAGGGGCTGCACAAGCAAATGAACGATCACCCAGTGTTACTTTTGTTTTTACGAATGGAATTTGGAGAAGCAGAGTATCTTGGGAACTGCGCAGGTTTCGACTATGTTGATTAACTCTGAGATTCTGATGTACATAGGAGATTGACCATGAAGCGCCTTATATATACTGACCCACAATAAAAAGTACCCACGACTTTATAATGGTATATCATATTTATATTGACAGACACAGAATGACAATGAACCAGGGTGGAAAGATTGACCTTTTATTGAAACATTTCACTAATTTCTGAAGACAATGCTGTCTCTTGTCAGCGCGCATTACAGCGCAGAACGCAACAAGTTGAAAAATGAAAGTCACAGATCACCCCTGGTGTTTGTGGATGGCAACATCACTGCACAGCGCTATGTGGACGATATCCTGAGACCACACCTGGTGCCATTCCTGCAGAACAGCCGAGGACTGCGCATCTTTCAGCATGATAATGCCCGACCTCATGCTCCACGGCTAACCACTGCATTCCTGAGGGGTGAGAACATTAACACCATGGAGTGGCCGGCGATGTCCCCTGACCTCAATCCCATTGAGCATCTGTGGGATGAGCTTCGGAGGCGCATTGCTGGCAGGGTCAGGACTCGTGCAAAACTGATCCAGACTTTGCAAGATGAATGGAACAGGATTCCACAAGATTTCATTCAAAGACTGGTGCGCGTATGCGTCGCAGATGCAATGCCTGTCTGCAAACAAATGGTGGCTACACACACTATTGATCTGTGACTTTTATTTTTCAACTTCTTGTGTTCTGCGCTGTAATGCGCGCTGACAAGAGACATCATTGTCTTCCGAAATTAGTGAAATGTTTCAATAAAAGGTCAATCTTTCCTCCCTGGTTCATTGTCATTCTGTGTCTGTCAATATAAATATGATATACCATTATAAAGTCGTGGGTACTTTTTATTGTGGGTCAGTATACAATAAGCAAGATTTTGTAAGATATTCTTTGGCGAACAGGTAGCCAATGCAGATTTCTCAAAATTGGGGTGATACGGGTGAAATTGGAACAGCCACTGATCAGCCTTGCACAAGTGTTTTGAACTCTTTGCAGTCTCGATATTTGACAGTCAGGAATCCCATACAGTAGACCATTACAATAGTCTAACTTATTAGTGATGCATGCATGAACAATATCTCTCATAATATCCTTATTTAAATATTTCCGAATACGTCTGAGATTATAGATCATGTAGTATGATGATTTACAGACATTTGTGATATGATCACCCATACTCAAGTGCACATCAAACTGTACTCCGAGATTCCTTGCATTCACAGATGGTTTGATTATAGAATCTCCAATTGACACACCATTTAAGTTGATTTTGGATGTCTGTTTAGGTGTGCCAATGATCATTAATTCTGTTTTACTATCATTGAGCATTAATAGCCTATTTTTCAACATCCATCCACGTACATATATAGTTGACGCATGTTTCGAGGAGTAGTACACATCGCACTTGAGCATGTTCATCAGGTCTAAATGATACATAGAGCTGTGTGTCATCTGCGTAGCAATGGCAAGATATCTCGGGGAAGTTCGTTTGGACACCTGAAATGAGGTTAGCAGTGTACAAGGTAAACAGCAGAGGACCTAGCCGAGAGCCCTGTGGAACACCGAAAGGTACTGAAAACTCATCTGAGATGACCCCATCTACTTTGATCTTTTGATGTCTATTTGTCAGATACGACTCCATCCAATCCAGAACGACACCAAATGGGTATTTAAGGTTTCTAATAAGCAAGAATGATCAATGGTGTCAAACGCACTACTTAAATCCAATAAAAGTAAGAGAGTAACCTTCTGAGAATCCATGGCCATTAACAGATCACTTTTTATTCTTAGTAATGCAGTTTCAGTACTATAGTATTGTCTATATGCAGACTGAGTACATGGTAGAAGTGAGTTTTGATTGATGTGATCCATGATTTGCCGGGTAGCAGCACCCTCGACCAGCTTCGAGATGTATTTCAAATTGCTTACAGGCCTTAAGTTCTTAAAATCTGCATCAAGACCAGGTTTTTTTAATAATGGTGTGACAAGAGCAGTTTTCCATGACATTGGAAAAAGACCAGTCGAAAGAGAAAGATTGATTAATGATGTGAGCACAGGTAGCAATATGTTAGTGCATTGTAGTAGGAGTTGTGTGGGCATAGGGTCTAATGAGCATGATTTTTTTACTGAGGTTAAGGATAAGTTTTTCAACTTCATACTCCGAAAGAGACTTAAAATTGCTCAGAACATCAACATCGTGGTAAGTTGATCCAGAATAAGTCCCGGGTTCATTCATCGCATCTAATCTTATTTCAATGTTCTTGTGGATTTTCAGAACTTTGTCACAAAAATAATCACCCAAGTCGTTAACGAACTTATGTTTATCAGTATTACAAGGTATCACAGGTTGTTTATTTGACTTGTTTAATAGATCATTGACAACCTTGAATAGTTTCCTTTGATTAAGTTTATTCTCTATGATATTTTCTACGAGCTTTATTCAAAAGTTGTATTGTTGCATTTCGAACTAATTTATATTTATTCCAGTCACTATCAGCCTTAGTTTTTAACCATCGCTTCTCAGCCTTTCTCTTTTCCCTTTTTTGTGTCCTAATACAGTTAGTATACCACGGTACTTGAGGACGTACAGCTACCTGTTTGGTGACAACAGGAGCATGTTTCTCTAAGATTTCACTGAGCGTGATATCGTACAACCAGGCTAGTTCAGAGAGGGTATTAGGTGTTTGCTTACAAAGCTTACTTTCTGCTATGTCTAACTTCAATCTATGGACATCGATGGCAGAAAGCTTTCGATATGATATCTCTTTAGTAGGTAGTGGAGGTTTATAAGAATTCAGAGAACACATAACTGGAATGTGATCAGATATCAAAGAACAATGTGGCCATGGTGTCCCTAGTACAATGTCATCAGAGTGACGGCATATCATTAGGTCAAGGGTGTGACCATGTACATGTGTAGAGAAATTAACCAACTGTTTACAACAAAGAGATTCAACAAGATCTACAAAGGATTTAGTATCTGCGTTGGTAGTGTCCACATGAATATTGAAATCCCCTACGATTAATAAAGGATTGTTTGACAGTAAATGACTCTGTATATAGTCACTGAATTCTGAAACATACGCTGTAACTGTAACTGGGTGAGTTTCTGAGTAGGGGGTAGATATTAATTACTTGTAAACGAAATGATTTACATGAAATAGAATATTCTGCAAATTCAAAAGAGTTCTTTTCACCAGCAGCAGCTTGATGGACATTGATTGTGTCTCTATAAACGAGACCAGTTCCGCCACCACGACGACCCTTTCGTGGTTGGTGAACAAAACTATATCCAGTAGGGATGAGTTCATAAAGAACTGTTGCATCATTGTCCGTCAGCCAGGTTTCTGTCATGGCAATCAAGTCTGCGTTGCTATCACATATGAAATCTTGTATCAAAGCAGTCTTGTTACAGACAGACCTAACATTCACTGAGCAGAGGTGAAAGTTTGAAGATGGATTACCTTGTCTCTTCCATGTGATACTGTTCTTTCTTTTACCTCCCCGAGATCCTCTTCGTGTTCTCCTTCGATGAATTCCAAGTGAATGATGTTGTGAACAGCCTCAGCAAGATGAATCCTTGGATGTCTCAGTTGCAGGAGTTCAGCTGGGGAATACTTAATCGCATGTTGAAGACGATGAGCAGTATGGTGTCTTGCCAAAGACGAGAGCGTATCACCGTCATCTCTGTCCGGTCCTGGATTGGGATGAACATCTCCAGCATGCAAGAGTTCTATTTTGAAAGACGCTGTACAATTTGGGTGATATGCGATCCTTCTCTTTAGAAAGTGAAAGGCTTTCTCATTGAAGAACAATAATGAAAGGACTGCACAAAAGATTGTTCCTTGCATCGCATAAAGTCAGTCAGTGAGGCACTTAGGCCTACACATAGTACACAAAGGACACTAAAATGAATAGACCTTATTGTGTATAGTCTATAATCCCTATATACATTCAAGTTCAGTCAGACAGGCTCTGTACAATAACTAATGGTACTTACATAGAGTTACGTGCATGGGGATACATGGCCACCAGATACTGCAGATACTATCAAATCAAAGACGTAACACATCAAAAAATTACTTAAAACAATACTTCATGAACCCAAACTTGTCTAGTAATTTCCAGGCTACTAATACAAGAAGATAGTAACACAAATTATACAAAATCCCTAAAAATAACAAGCAATCAGAAGCTAATTTTGGAGAGCAAGCAGAAAGCATGTGCAAATGCTTGTGCGCTCATCCAAGGTTTTATCTGACACAGGAATTTTTCTAGCAAGGTTGTCTCCAATTAAAGAAAAGTAAGTATTAAAAATATTCGCTATCTCACACGATAATTTTATTTTCATATTTGATATTATTTATGTTGGACTTATTGTTAACTAAGTTCATTGCTTGTTTAAGCACCTTCCAGGTATTACGCATGTCATTTTTGAATAAATCAAGGCGGGTTTCAAAATATTTTCTCTTTTCTAAGCGTATAACTCTGGTCAGAATATTTTTATAAGATGTGTATTTTGACCTGGACTGATCTGTACCCTTTAATTTAAAATTATAGTAAAGATTATTCTTACGATTAATCGATTTTAGAATTGATTTAGAGATCCAAGGGAGCTTGGGTGTCTTTTTTTAATCATATTTTACTTTTTGTTTTGGTATATGAACATCTAATTGTTTATTTAAAATATCGCAGAACATATCGTACGAAACGTCGACTTGGTCAAGATTATACACGCAAGACCAATCAAAGTGTTCAAGACTCGCGCCCAGGCGGGCTATATTCGCAAGAGTTAGTGTACGTCTGAGCGGACGGGGACCACTATTGTTTACTGATTGGGCCACGCGATAGTTGGTCATAATGGGATAATGATCAGTAGAATCACAAAGAACTATAAAAGAGTCAGGATGGGGAATAACATTGGAGAAAATATTGTCTATTAAGGTTGCAGAGGTATTCGTAACACGGGTTGGTTTGGAAACAAGTGGCAAGAAAGAGGCGGACAAAAATATTTCTAGGAATTCCTGTGATATAGCACTTTTTCTTAACAACTTTATATTGAAGTCTCCCATCAGAAAGCAATCTTTACTATGAGAATTAAAGTTACAGAAT
Source organism: Heliocidaris erythrogramma (assembly GCA_025617745.1). Classification (NCBI taxonomy): domain Eukaryota; kingdom Metazoa; phylum Echinodermata; class Echinoidea; order Camarodonta; family Echinometridae; genus Heliocidaris; species Heliocidaris erythrogramma. The sequence goes on from CM046867.1 coordinate 41,745,299, forward strand.
AGATCGGATATGTGTAATTAAAATTCATGTGCATTGGATCTAGGGGACTGGTAAACTACGCCGACGATAATATTCTTGCTACCCGGGATCGTTATTTCTACGAATTGAGACTCAATAATATTATTACAGACTGATATGTCATCAAGAACAACGTATTCGATTTTTTTAAGAATATAAAATGCAACCCCACCACCTGACCTTTCCAGTCTGTTTTTGGAGATAAAATCATAGTCATTATTTTAAAATGGAGGATTAGAATTATGGGTTAACCAGGTTTCCGTGAGACCAATGACGGATGTGGGGGATTCTTTCAGATTATGTAGCAATAATTGTAAGTCGTCGAAATGCCTATTTAGACTTCGAATATTCATATGTAAAACGGAGAATGTATCCTTATCGAACTTACTGACTGCATTATGAAAGTAACTTTGGGTAATATATTGAGTAACATTATTATGTGACAAATTCATTATAAAGAGTAGACAAATTATCAATATTGTTCTCTGTAGGAGCAGGTCTCTGTAAATCAAACAGGTCGTCGTCGCTTAGATTATAAAATGGAAATACACTATTCAAATTAGCCATCATGATGGTAGAACAACAACAGAATGAAATTTAAAGTCATTGGAGAAGAAGGAACAGGGGTGGATTTTGGCGCTATCATTATAGAAAGAAAAATCAAAGAGCAGAATATCAACATGCAGCGAGAAGATAGATAGAACATAAACATAAACTGGACTAGGACAAACACAAAAAAAAAAAAAAAAAACATTTCATGAAAATCATAAAAATTAATACATTACCGAGGTATGACGCTCACGGATTAGTTAACACCCGACCAAGGTTCCCATCACTCAAGGGTAAAAAAAAGCGAGCAGATAAAATGCCTTGCCCAAGGGCATAAACACCAGACATAGTAGGGTGCGAACCCGCGACCCTCAGATCCAAAGACTAGAACCCCAATCCACTCCAGCGCATCCGCAATTAATTCTTATTGAATGGTAATGAGGTGGGACACTACATCGCGCAGGCGCGGCGGTTCACTGTTGCTAAACAGTATCAATCTAGTTCACTCTAATAATGTACTAAAAATTTATGATATCTACCGCCTCAATCTTGCTGTACTTATGTTTCAGTATCATAATCATGAATTGCCCACTGTCTTCAATAATATATTTACAGCAAATAATGAGGTCCACCATTACCCCACCAGACAAATCAATCTATATCACTTGCCAAAAACTCGTACAGCATTAACACAGAATACCTTTTCATATATAGCTCCTAAATATTGGAATTCCCTCCCTTTAATGCCTCAGTCACAATAGGCTCCGATGCCATGTACGGGCCCCGTCCCATGAGTTTTTGGTCTAAAATCGGATGGGCATCGGAGCATTCGTGCGGTGACTGGCAGACAACCGGACGCTAATCGGGGTCATCGTTGTGTTTTTGGGGCATCGTTGGAGGCATCGTCAACTTTTAGCGCGGAGTTAAAAGCTAGCGATGGATTTCAGACATCGGCAGTGTCAACACAAGTGTAAACAAACCAAAAGGACGCTTAAACAATCAAATTCGGTCACTCGTCGGGAACACTAACGGTTACCCCCTGATTTTCTGAGCAAAATTTACCATCTCCTAGCAATATGTATCGTCTGCAAGCAGCACATAGGGGCTGCCATTTTGTTTATGTGTACAAGAAGATTTTCTTAATCCAAATGCTCAATTGCCTTTTTCAAAATTAAAAACCCATTTGAGATTAAAAATATAGAATAGATATGTCAATTTATTTTTAAACTGAAGAATTCCTTATATATTTCTGTTGAAAATCGATATTCGCTTAATAGAAATCTATTTTCTCGATACTGGACGTATGGGACGGAGCAAGTTAATTCAAATTTTATGGATGCTTCTTCCCTGAGCATCTATAGCGGCAAACTATGCATTCACCTGCTTTCGGATAATGGACTTGAAAAGTCAGAATGCATGCTGCATATATAATGTTCTGCTCTGTTTGGCAAACCCAAGAAAATAGATTTTTGTTAAGCAAAACCAGACATTTTAAAAGTATCATTATAAAGATTTATTTTTTATAATAAATGTAAACACCCACTTTATATTTTTCGTCACATATGGGATTTTAGGTAATGAAGAAAATCAATTTAGGATTTGGATTCAAAATATCTTCCTGACTGGAACATTTCTCAATGGTTCATGTACAACTCCAAATCAGCAAGAAAATGGCAGCCCCCATGTAAATGAGTAGGAGACGATACCGGGTGTTGGAATATCTTTATTTATACCATTTTCTGATATCTTATTAGAAAATGATTTAGGCCAATAAGTAGGAATATATTACACCTTCCAATATAAGTAAATTTGTAATCAGGGGTTAATTCTCCTTTAAATGAAACCTTCCAGATCCTGCCCCTCCCCCTTCCTCACCCCCTGTCACTTTGTCCTTCTTCTTCTGTCTTTTGTAACGTTTACTCCTTTCCATTGTTTACTATTCCCAGCTTTTTGTGTTCACTTCTCTTCGATGGAAAGTGTGTTATGCCTATGATTTGTTTGCTTTTCATGGTCATGTATCTGTCTTCTTCTTTTTCCCTTTTATTGGGCATATTATGCATGATTGCCCATTCTAGTTTTTATGTACTGTATTCATGATTTATCTTTTGCCAGGGACCAGCGCTTCTCCAAGCTATGCTTCTATGCTAGTCTCTGTTTTCATTCTCATTTTCATAAAATTAATCTAATGTAGTCCTCATTACTGTTCCTTTTTTTTCCTTACAACTCAAACTTTAATGAACTTTATTTTGCTTGTAATGATTGGAAACGTTTCTGCACTAAGTTGTGTTGTCAATTATATTGTTTACTGTTATATACATGTACTTTGAAAAATGAAAATGTATAAAATGTTAATCTGAAAACTGAAATCCTTAGCCCTGAGAATACATGTACATATTAAAACATCTTTAAGTTTGTCGTATTATGTAATATTGATAAGTGATTTAGAAAATAAAAATATTGGATGAATCACTTCATACTCTTTAAGAGATGCTGCAATGAGTGAAAATGAGAACCTATATAGGTCAGCAGATCATGTGAAATCTATATAGCTTCCACGCTTAGATCAACATATGGAGTAGGTCTTTCGGGAGTAATGCCTAGTTCACATTTGCTCCGGACGCCGTGCGATAAAAGTGTCTACGATTTTCCGTGCATCGTACGTCGCTAAGGGCTACGGCATTTGTACGGGCATCGTGCAATTTGTTCTTCGGGGCCTCGGGGGCAACCCGTCTAAATTCCGAACGGGCATTGTGCGATGTCAATGCAGTTGCCGTACCGTCTCCACAACCTCCATGAGGAAATCGTACGGAGCCCGCACGGCTCCCGTGGCGAGGATTCACGGAGGTGGTGCGGTGACTGTGCAGTCGCCGTGCCGTTTGAAGATCCCCAATCCCCAGCAATAGGGATTATGTGTACATATTTTATATTTCTGTTCGTAATTGCCAATGCAACATCGTAAACAAGAAGTCAAGATTATTCGTCTACTTTGATTTCTCTTGAGAACTGAAGTGATGAAGAACTGCCGATGTAATATACCCATTTGAAAAAGATGTTGCCCATCTCAAGGCGACTGTAAGACCATGGTGCGGCTGCTGTAAGATGACTGTGCAATATCCTTGTAATTTTACGGGTACTGCACGGGCAGCGAGCGGCAACCTTGCGATAGCTGTGCGAGGGCCGTGCGAATGTACAATCTCCTTACGATTTTCCCCCCATGTCCACCAAAAATCGTGCGTTTGCTGCACGATCACGCTTTGCCAGTGCACGGTGCCCGTGCGAGGACAGTGTGATGTGCACCTAGGACATGTCTACGGGCTACGGTCTTACCATTTTTTAAAAATTGTCAAACTCCTCTCGATAACAAATCGTAGAGGCTGCGGAGCCCGTGAATCCGCACGAAAATCTTACAACCTCGGCACGGAGGCCGCGCGGAAAGGGGGATAAGGGCAGTTTACGCGCTCCGTAGACACATCGCAAGCCAAATGTGAACTAGGCATAAGCAAATTATGATCAGATTGCAGGTGTTTCTTTATAAGACTTTACACGAGCTATTCTCCTTGCTATTGAATTGTGCATGATGGTAGGCGTGAAAAGAACGTTAGTTCTCTTGGCTGCTTTTAAATAATGAATAATAACGTTTGCAGTTCTTTAAAAGATGATTAGGTTCATTTCCATGTCACTCATTTCAATATCTTAGTCACTGCCTCGTAATAGACCGCTTCTGTAATGTTTACAAATTTATGCACTTATATTCTCTGAGCACCCCGTAGGCACAAGTTTTTTCAAAGATTTTTCTTAAACAGTTAATAAGCTCAATGCTTTGATTTTTATAAGACATGCAGGAAAATGCAGCAAAGATGAAATTTTCACCCTCTTTTGACGATTTAATCTGTTACCTTTTTCCATGCTGACGTGGATCCCTTTTGTCGCTTCTCTAGCACTACCTCGATACCGATGACGCGGATCCTCGTTGATTGGTTTACTTCCTTTCTTAACATGTATGCACATCTTTCTAGCTCACAACGACGTTTCTTCAGAGTGGGGGTAAATCGATCAGGAGCCTGAAAGGGAGTCGGTCATGTTGATTTTGTTGGTAGCACTGCCGCAGTACCAGATCTCGATCGTATATCGTGCCCAACAATACAATTAAGGGGTCGGGTCCTCGCCTCTCCTCGCCCGGTAGACCAACGTGTCTGCGCGGCAGTCGATGAGCATTCACTAACAACATATTTGTGATTGCCTCTCTTGCTAATCCCAATTTTCCGATGACTTCTCTAACTTTTTCTTTACATTTTTTCCTGTTTTTTTTTTGTTATTAGAAATGTGGAGGAATGCGTGTCATTTTCACATGCTGTTGACTTTTTAACTACCTGGAATCTGGAATATACATGTAAAGAACATAGCATGGTCGGGATTATCTAAGAAATGTAGGCAGTTGTTATTTGGAGTAGTTTATGGATACTGAAACGAGGCAGCGATTGGAGATTGATGTCAGGTAGCAAATCCATGCCAACGAATTTCTATAGGCTCGAGGACAATTTGAATTTGTAATTAAATATCATAATGGATTTGCCCGACTTTAGAGGGAAGACCTGTCTCATTGGTAGGCCATTATATAGCGTAAGCATGGAATTGGTACGGATGTACCCCCTACGATCGATGGAAAGAGGGGGGCTATACTAGTATGTGAGATTGTTACTTTGCTTCGACGGGAGCCCGGATAGCTCAGTTGGTAGAGCACTGGTCATGTGATCCAGGGTCCCGGGTTCGAATCCCGGTCGGGGCATTGTAATTTTCTCACATTTCTTTATGATATTAATTAGTTATTAATATCGCCATATTTATGTATATAAACCAATGCCAATTATATTAATAAGTCATATTCTTATGGAAGTTATTTGGTTTGCATCTTGAATCTCTAGCTAATGTTATGCTATTTTTCTACTCAAAGAATGTTAGCAACATAACTGAAAGGAATCGAGCGGCAAGTTGACCTAAAGGGGCTAAAGAGATGAATTTTCAGAAATAATGGCCTGTGACCAATAGTCTCTTCCCAATATGAGAACGGAAGATGCCGATAACATGTTACACAGATTATGAGAACGGAATAACAATACGCTAGAACCTATTTTCAGGATACAAAATTCTTCTTTTTTCTCTCTCTCTCGTTCGCTCGCTTTGCTCGCTCATACAATCAAGAAACTAGGCCTAGATTGTTTCTTGCAGTAAGCACCTCTTACGTCCTGCAGCAACAAGAAGCCCGAATATCATAATATTCGGGCAGTGAGGTATCCGACTATTCTCGAATTCCCCACCCCCCCCCCGAAAAAAAATGGTATAATTTACCCGACAGAGTCCACAGACTAAAATTTGCCACAAGGTAGTAGTATGGGTGTAGTCGGTGAACATTCAAAAAAGTATAAAAGCTGACATCATAGCTGGTAGGAAAATATCACCTGACAACCCTAAAAAAAAAAAAATGGAAACGCCCCCTCCCAAGAAGGTGGTAGGGCCTAATTGAAACAATTTCATTTTTATCGGGCAGAATCTTTTGTTGTCAGAATCTTATCTTTTGTTACATTTAATGAAAATTCAACTATAAAGTGTGCCCCCATAAGATTTCTTTGTTTAAAAAATAACACTTGTGTTAGAAGGGGACGCCCTTTCCTCAGCTTGCTCCACTAGAAAAAAATGCTTCGGGCATGATGGGCCTCGGGGCTTTAGTGTGCACCATATAATTAGATTTCCATGTTTCAAACAATGGTCAGCGTTCCCCATTGCCAATACATCGGTTTAATGGCAAAATTAACGGGGGACTGAGCTGCATGGGTGGACCCATCTTTTTTTTGGGGGGGGGGGGGGGGGGAGGGTGGGCCTACAGACCTAGTGCATCGGTTTATTACAATACACATAGAAAATATAAGGCATTATCCTTTTCCTTTTATGAGATAAAACTATTAAAAACTTATTGTATTCAATTATTTTACCCTTTTTACGATATTGTCGGTCCATCGGAACTTCTAACTATCGGACCCCTACTGAACCTTCGGACTATCGGACCCTTTTGCCGATTCGGTCTATAGAACCTTCTGTTTATCGGACCTTCTGACTATCCGACCCCGTTGGACATTCGATCTATAAAACCTTCGGACTATCGGACCCTCCACCGATTCGGTCTATAGAACCCTCTATTGGACCCTCTCGTACATTCGGTCTATCGAACCTTCTATCTATTGGGTGTCGTTCTATCGGACCCGCTAACTATCGGACCTTCTAGCTATAGGGCTGTAACCTTTTTAACAGGTATTTATAACATCATACAATAGCAACTATTCCATCATGGCAGGATCCAACGCTCCGTTGAACACAGGACAGACAGCAGCTACTAGCCAGGTTGTGAAAGACTTGCTGAAGAATGGGGAATTCACTGGTCTACTTGACTCAAATTGTCATTGAAAAGAAACTTGATGAAAAGCTTCAACAAGTAGCATCTCTGCAAGCTGACGTCTTCGACCTAGAAAACAATCTCACAAACAAGATATGACGAAATTAGCAAGCTGCAAACAACGGTGTCAACATGCAATGGGAAAATATCTTCCTTGGAGAATGCATTGAATAGTTTGGAACAATACTATCGCAGATCATGCATCAGAATCTTTGGAAAAGAAGAAAAGAGGGGAGAGATCACAGACAACATTGTTACAGACATCATAACAAAGGAGCTTGGTGTTCCACTAGACCCGGTGAAGGATATGGACAGATCGCATCGCACAGGAAAGCATCCAGTACAGAAGGAATCTTCTTCAAATGGATTTCACTCTACTAGAAAGCCGAGACATCGATCCATCATTGTGAAACTCACATCCCACAAGAAAAGGAAATAAATTCTACAGGAAAGAAATTCTACAGAACAGGAAAAAGCTGAAGGGATCTGGGATCTCCATTGCAGAAGATCTAACTATCCGGAATCAGATATTACTTGCTAAGGCTCGAAAATGCGAGCATGTTCAGTCAGCGTGGTCTTCTGATGGTCACATTCTTGTTCTTACACATGCAACTGGAGGGAAATCAATCATCAAACTCATCAGAAATGAGAAACTGAAGAAACTGAAGTAAGAAAGATGGACTTTGACATTTATATGTACATGCACAAAATACACAGGACACGAATCTGCTACACCTATATCTTATAACTTATTTTAGTTTGCTTTGAATTTTTTTATTCTAAGCTCATGAATTTATTTCTTATGCTGTATTGTATATTAGCTTTCTTGTTAGTGTTGTTTTTCATGTTGATATATATATATATATATATATATATATCTTTTTAAAAAAACTTTGTACTAAATGTATGGTGTTACCTGTATTTTGTGTAAACGGCAAATTTTTACAGTAGACCACAAATGTCTTGATGATCATAATCCTAGACTTGATTTAGTGAGGGAATTTCAAGATGATTTTATAGACGATACACATTATTACTTGAATATGAATGTAATGAAAAAATTTGCAAAGTTTATATGGGTGTGGATAGAAATCTGTCATTGATTCATTTTAATTGTACACTGTTAAAAAATATGTGGGTATTTTTACAGGAAATTTTGATGTTGACAAATTTACTGATATTTTAGCATCATTATCTTTTGTACCTCTTATTCTCAAACCAACTAGGATAACCAGTCACTTAGCATCACTAATAGACAACATATTCACAAATAGACCAGACAATATTTTAGGTACTGGTTTAATCATCATTGATCATTTGACAATTATGCATGTTATAAATGTTATGCACCTTTTTAAAGTAAAAATATTTCAAATAAAAAAAGATTAATGATGTCAATGTTTCTAATTTTTGTGATAAGCTAGGAGAAATTGGGAGAGATATTTTGTTGACGAAAATTTAAATACTTGCTTTAATATTTTTAATACATTTATAATGAATCTTTTCCTTATAAAGAAACTAAAGTCAAACGTAAGAACAACAATAAACCATGGTTTGATCATGAATTGCAAAAGTTGTGCAATAAGAAAAACTTACTTAATATCTTAAGAATCCATCCCGCTACAGAAGGAATGTTTATATAGAAGTGAAAACAGATATTAAATCCACGTGGAAAGTCATTAATGAATTGTTTAATAGAACTCGGGGTAAAGCGCAATGTGAACTTATTGAAAGCAATCGTCTAATGATTTCCGATAAGCAGAGTATTGTCAATTCCTTCAATAACGTCTTTTCCTCTGTAGGTTCTGATATTGCTAATGGCTTACCGGACACTACTACTCATTGCAGTGATTTTTTACAAGGAAATTATCGGGAGTTCATTGTTTTTAAAACCTGTACAAATATATGAAATTCTTGATATTGCATTCAAACTCAATACAAACAAAAGCGTTGGATATAATAACTTAAGTACGACGGTTTTGAAAAAAAATGTATATGTTTGATTGTTAAACCATTGTGTTTTATTTTTAATCTTTCAATAAGTACCGGAATTTATCCTAGTGGCCTTAAAATAGCGAAAATAATTCCCGTTTACAAGAAAGGAAGCAAACAGTCAGTTTGAAATTATAGACCAGTATCAATTTATTTTTATTTTTATTTTTAGTTTTAGTTTTAGTTTTTGTTTTTCATTTGTCTATATAATTTTCGCAATATTTTTAGGGAACTATGCTTGTACAAGGCCCAATGCTTTTTTTTTAGTTCCCCATTTCATTTTCTAATTTCGTTTATGACATATTTTGCATTTGTATTTGAATGTACTTTTTAATTGAAAATGAAATAAATGAGAATTGAATTGAATTGAATTTTATCAACATTTTCTAAGATATTTGCACGGTTAGTTTATAACCGACTTATGCCTTTTTTGTGCAATAATAATATTCTATATTCTAAACAGTTTGGGTTTAGGCAGGGCTACTCCTCTTACATAGCATTACTTGAATTTTCCACCACTATTGCAAAAGCATTTGAAAACAAGCAATTCATTATAGGTTTTTTTTTAGATTTATCCAAGGCTTTTGATTGTATTAGTCATTCTATTTTGATAAAAAAAATACAACATTACGGTGTAAGAGGAGTAGCCCTAGATTGGTTTAATAGCTACCTTTTTGACAGAGCACAGTGTGTTTGTATTGATAATGTTTCCTCCCAGATGAAATGTGTTAACATCAGAGTGCCACAAGGTTCCGTGTAAGGGCGTGAGTAGTTATGGGATAGACCTCATACCTAATTGACCTTTTGACCTTTGACCTCTGGTGACCCTTGACCTTTGACCTCATGACGTCATCGTGTCATTGCACCACCATGATGCAATACGGTGACGTCATCATTGCGCAACAATCCCCATGACGTCATCGTGTCATTGCACCACCATGATGCAATACGGTTACGTCATCATGGCGCAACATTACCCATGACGTCAGTATGGTGCAATACGGTTACGCCATCATGGCTCAACATTACCCATGTCTATCGACTGATTACCAGTCGATAGTGCCATTGTCATACAATACGTCATATTCTATTTCAAGACCATGATGTCATCAATTGCGATATCCGTTGCAATCCGATTCGAAAAATAAATCTGTCTCTGCCTACCAGCAGATTTGACAAGAGGATTATCAACACTTTTTATCACATCATGACATCATGAGTTCGTTTTGTCGAATGACATCATCGCGACGTATCGTTTACGTTGATTTCCAGTTCTAACCGGTAATGCGGCGACATTGCATCACGCGTTATTTTTAGCATTGCATCATAGGTATGTATACTGCGGATGAAAAGCTCGCTCATTCACCGGGAGGTGACACGGTCCCAGATTTGGATGTGTAAGGGGATCGGTGTTCGCCTATGGACAAGATCGGTGTCAGAGGTCATAGGTCGTCGTAACCCGGTGAGTGATGAGAAGGCCAAGTTTCTTGATATCTCTTGATAGAGGGGTATGATGCGGGGCCTAGACAAGAAAACTCGTTTCGGTAATATTCTGCATGAGAAATAGGAATGCTAAAATGGTTGGGTGTGGGGATGAAAGGGTGAAATGGAATTTCATATAAAAAAAATAGGAGAAAAAGCAGTATAAAATTGAATCTCAGTCGGAATAATTATTTAACATTTTCTAGGATCGACGGGCGTGTTTGCAATTCTCCTAGTAGCAATGGCGTCTTTTTGCCTATTTTTCCAAAGAATAATTTTTTGTATTAGCGATGTTAGTATTAGTGGCTTTAATTTTTCAAGGACTAAAAGAAACTCTATTACTTGCGCTAACTGAATGGGACAGACAGGAGTTGGATGAGAAGGAAGAGGATTCTGAAGAAGAAGAAAAAGAAGAAGAAGAAGAGGAGGAGGAGGAAGACGACGACGCCGAAGGGGAGTGGGGGCTGAAATAGACTGGTATGATTGAAGCTGCGAAATTTGGAAGACGGAAGACGAGGAAGAGGGAGTGGGGAGAAGAAGAAGAGGAAGTTATGGTGGATGAGGTCTGGGATGAGGTCCGGGTGCAAGACCCAGACAATGGTGACTACGAAATGGACTCATCAGACTGGGATATGGAAATTGATGAAGAATGTAAACGAAGGAAAATTGACGAGTGGGCGATCTGGTTGGGACGCGGGTCAAGTGATAACCGACATGGGATGGTGAATGACGCACGACGGATCGCGCCAAAATCCCAAAATGAATATCCTATTGGGGGTACACCAATTGCTTTGAGGGTGTATCGTTGAGGGGTCAAGTTCAGAGTTTTCTAAGACTATAACTTCATGTCAACGATAGCAAATTGTTTTTCGAGGCGATGTCTTTGGCGCATTTTTGATCTATCCAAAGCGGTTAAATAGCAGACGGGTGTTGGAGAAGAAATAAGTTATTACAAAAAACAGATATCTTAATTTTACAAGATGAATTGGAGAATCTTGAGCCTAGGCATATAAATATCGTGAAAGAAAAGTAAGAAATCCTTGACATAATACTTTTAAAATCACATTATATTTTGACATAAGAAAGATTAAGCCATTTCGAAGTTCTTTCTTAATCAATTTGTTCTTATTTTTTAGGAAAAAAGTATAAGCTTACAAAAGTAAATTTCAAAAACGCTTTGACAAAAGGGAAGATAGAAGCATGCTTATTAAATGACGGTATCGTTCTGCGTTTCCATGTCTCGATCTCCCAAACACTATTCATACCAAATGAAAGAGAACATTTTCGCCATGACCAGTCACACCTCGGGGAAATTATGCGCTATTTTTTAACGACATCTTTACTTCACAGACCATAATATAAAATGAGTAAATGTATTATATGGAGGTAATGACAGTAGGGAAATTGATAAAGAGCATTTTAAAAAGCAGCAACGGAATACAGTCACTGTACATAATAACTACAGAAACATTACAGAATAGCATAGCAGTATGATTTGCGGGGCAAACCATTTCAATACTAAGATATTTAAAAACTTGAAAATATATGTTAAGCCATCATCATGCTGGACCTACATCCAGCTGGTTTAAATCGTGCATAGGCTAAGTTTAAGCAGGAAAGCACAGGAAGTAGATACAGATTTACCCAATGATTCTGATGAAGAATACTGATGTGATATAGTAACATAAGTAAATATATCTTTTTCTTATAATAGGCCTAAAGTTATACCTATGACGTCCAAATAAAAACGCACATTACAAGCGAACATTCGTTAGAAACACGTCACTAAAAACATCAAGAAAACGGGATAACATAAATATCCTAACAATGTCACATGACATACTCGCCGACAAGAGAGGACAAACAGAAAATTTGAAGTAGCTGGTATATGAAGGGAATCAGTGGCAGTACATGAGAGATGATCAGTGTACTCAGGCCTAAGGTTCCGAGCGAGATGAGGTTTTCCGAAGTGTGAAACTAACTTTATATCATGTCGTTTCCCCCACCACTCTACCCAACTCTAAGCCAGTTACAGGCGAGGTGTTACGTAACCGTGAATCAAAAGAAATGGTCTTATACCACGCACGCGCAAGCAATCCTGTCTGTGAGTTAGTCTCTGTGATCAGACCAAGTTTATCGATGTTAGTTTTAGGGTTAATATAAAACTCACAGATTGGATTAAAAAACTTGATAAATAGGTATTACGATCTCAATGCCATGTGCAACCCCGGAGGGGAAAAACTTTAAAGGACAGAGAAAGATAGAGAGAGCGAAAGAGAGAGAGAGAGAGAACGAGAGATAGGGGGGAGAGAAAGAAATGGGAGAATTAAATCATCCCTATCGATATCGTACATGTCGTCACACGTCTAGCGACCCCCTGCAATTTCCTCTCTTGTTGCGCAATAGGGAGGGGGCGGACCAAAAAAAATTATCTTTTTTATTTTTTATGGATAAACGGAGACGAAAATTTATGAATACCCAGGGTAATTATATTCTCTGTTTACTAAGCTTTACGTCAATATATGGTTGTTTTGGGTCAGGCTGAGGTCTTTAAGTTTACGTTTGAAGATGTATAGGGGACGAGGGGGTATTGCACCATTGCGAGGCAACGCACCGATTTCAAGAAAGATTTTTTTTTCAGTATACACACATTTTTATTTTTATAACCTCGTCTGTGGTAATCATAATTCGAAAAATAAAACTGAAAAGCTATCTCTCTTTGCCTACCAGCAGATGTGTCAAGTGGATCGATTTGCGGACGGTAATGCGGAGGCTTACATTTTGATCAAAACTTTTTTATTAGAGAATGGGGATGGTGCAATCGGCGTGGAAGGTTATAAAGGATAGGAGATAAAACGCTCATGCATTTACAATAGACATGTGTAGTAAATTAATTTGGGTAAAAAAAACAGTATTTTCATAAAAACCTGCAGTATTTCTTTTTTAAAAAAACCAGTACAATACTGCAAAAAAGAACACTTGGCATCTCTGCTACTGGATTAACAAAAAAAATAGAAAAATATGAATGCTCTTGCGTGACATACCTGTGTTTCACTAAGATGCATAAATGAATATTTTCAAGTTTGGACCCGTACTTCGTCGATGTAGAAATGTAATCTCAAGGCAGGAAAATCTGCTGCATTACTAGAAAAAAATCTGACACTTTGAATAGCCGGCCATCACAAAAGTCTGACACAGCATCGCCGTCATTTTCATGACGTTAATCCATTTGCAAAGTATGGGTAATTATGTCGTCATTCTTAAGTATCTATCTTATTGTTTTCAATACTGGAACATTGTTACGGGTCCTGCTCACACCATTATCACCATCATCCAGCCGATGAACAAGGTACAAAAGGTTTAGAAAAACTCTATTCTTGCTCTCCGACGTCCATTTTACAACTCGTCCAACATCAACTCGTCCCTCGTCACACTCCCCTCCATAAAAACATACTTCTGAGTGTAACGAAAGAAGTATGTACATAATTAAATCATCCCTATCGATATCGTACATGCAAAATAAAATGCCTTCTTTCATAATACATATACAGTAATACTTTCATACTGCGAAAAACTAGTATCGATTCACTTAGTCTCGATCGATTTGTTGGTACCTAAAAATAGCCCATGCTCATTATAAATGCACGAACTGTGTTCTTGTAAAACATAGTATAAACACAATTTCTTGGCTTACAACCAATATAAAAAACATGTTCATTTGCAAGGAGACATAAACAAGCAAGCAATTTGATATGCAACTGCAGTAAATTGCTCATAATTCTCTGTGATGCAAACAAACATCTTAAACATCTTCACATGTACATACTATACATAACAGGAGTACATCTGTGTCTCACAAAAATGACAAAGGATGAATTTTGTCCAACAAAATATATCATCACAAAACATGAATTATTTTATGCAATAGGCTATGCTGCGCTGCTTTTAGCTGCAATGTCACTTTTGTTTCTGACACTGTCAAAAATACACCAATCATCAAATGCTGATAAATATGAAAACTATCTGTACCCTCACATAAGTTTAGAAGTCTGAGAAAACAATTTAACTCGCGAAAATCTGAGTAGTAGCAACATGCAGATGGTATCACAGCTTGTATACTGAACTCAAGTTTGACTAGTGGTTATGGTATTCATGTGTAAGATGAAAATAATAACTTTCATAAGTTTCAACACAAAAATTATTCCACTATCCTGCTCCTTTACATTTATCACTTAATGCGTGCATAAATCAGAAGTTGTATTTATCCAATTACTTCTATTTAAAATTAAGTAAGAAAGTGTTTCTCAACAAACAACAAAACATGTTAAAATCACTGACATGTTATACTACATGAAATGAGTCATCTCTGTCATGTAATTGCTTCTTGGCAATTCAACAAAAATAGCTTTCGCAAAGATGTAAATTTTTTCTTCCAATGTCTCAAAGATAAAACAACATATCTTCAAAATATAACGATGCGGTAAAATTTTTCACCGTTAATGCAATGTTATGCATTTTCATAACAATGACATTTATCTTTCATCTTCAAGCGACCAAAATACAAGAGACTATCTTTTCTCTTTGGTTCCAATAATACAATTGTCAACAAACAACATATTTTAAATGAAACATGAAAAAAATCAAATCTTATTTTCTGTTTTGAAAGTGACACACATGCATAACCAAAACAAGAACTAACTTCTCTTTTTTTTTGTAAAATCGAAAAGGGAATTTAACACCAGAATGTTGTCATGCATGTTAAACTCTTCCCAACAGAAAATACTAATCATTTCACTTTCAAAAATACATAAAGATATGCAATATATAAACAAAAAACTCCGAAAAAGCAAACACAAGAAGAAAATTGCTTCACCGAATCCAGTCAGTCTCTGATTATCAAGTTCAAATTTCTGTTTTTCTTCTCCACATTGAATTCCAGTTCATATCAATGAACTGCTCAAATGTTCACGAAGTATCTCCCATAAGGTAAGCCCACTTTCCATGTAATTGCACAGAGATTAAGTTCAAGTTCACGCACGAGATAGAGCATCTGCAATAACATTGTTCTTTCCTGCAATGTGCTCAATGTTCAAGGTTATACTCTTGCAGCAACAAGCTCCAACGTGTCAATCTCTGGTTTTGCGTTTCATTTTACTAAGAAATGTCAGTGGGTTATGATCCGTCAATACTCTGACTGGGTACTGCGATCCATGAACATACACGCTGACATGTTCAAGTGCTAGGATCATTGATAGAGTCTCTTTCTCAGCAGTCGAATAGTTCTTCTGACTAGGGGAAAACTTCTTAGAAAAGAAGGATATAGGTCTGTCGACTCCTTCTGCGTCCTTCTGAGATAGCACAGCACCAGCGCCAACATCACTAGCATCCACCGTCAGGCTGAACGGCTGGTTGAAGTCTGGAGCCATCAACACAGGATTGGTAGATAAGAGAGCTTTCACCCGGTCGAAAACACTCTTACAGTCACTGGACCAGACGAACTTCACTTCTTTGCGTAGTACATTGGTTAGCGGAGCCACGACGTCGGAGAAGTTATGGCAGAACCGTCTATAGTAGCCTGCCATGCCCAGAAACCGCATCAGTTCCTTCCGGTTGGTTGGAGTCGGGAAAGCCAGAATTGCTTCTACCTTCGCCGAGAGTGGTCGAACGTGACCAGAGCCAACAACATGACCCAGGTATAGCACCTCCAAACTCACTCTTTGCCAGATTCACCGTCATTTTTGGCAGCAGCCAACCTTCTGAACAACTCTCTGATTCTCTGTACATGAACATCCCAATCTTCACTATACACAACTAAGTCATCAATATAAGCTTCACAGCCTTCAAGACTTGAAACAAGACTATTCAAGAGTCTTTGGAATGTAGCCGGCGCGTTTTTCATGCCGAAAGGCATCACGGTGTAATGAAATAGGCCTTGCGGTGTAGCAAATGCGGAAATCTCTTGCGCTCTCTTGGTCAAGGGGATCTGCCAATAACCTTTCAGCAGATCGAAGCTGACTGTTTGGAATAATTTCTGTCTATTATACATTTTGAAGGCATTCATATGATTGGAGTAATTTCTGTCTATTATACATTTTGAAGGCATTCATATGATTGAAGTAGAATATTTAATGATGCGCATATATACAGGGTACTGAATCCGATAACAATCAAAGCTTTTTTACACATTGCATAATGTTCTTAGTGGAATGTGACAAGAATTCACATTTCTGTTGTATCGCCAAAAGGTCAGCGGCATTCTAATGGTAATTTGTTTTGCCAATTGGCAGTTGACATCTTAATTAAGTCCTGTTTGGGCGGAATGTTGTTTTTTAGAATATGTACATTACCAAATCATAACAAGTTCTCATTAAGACTTAATGTGGACATTCTTGGTATTTACACTTTACTGGAGATATTTTCTCTTTATGGCGAAAGCCTGGATGATTAGAGTGTCGTTTTAAATATATGTAAATTTTACTGGATGATTAGACAGTTTTATCAGATATAACAAAATCTCATTAAGTATTTGAAAGTGCGTATTCTTGCATGGATAACCTACAAGCAAGCTTTTCAATTTTAATAATAACGCTAAAAGCATGGAGTACTATGCATTTGAACATAGGTTACATTTCTA
Organism: Heliocidaris erythrogramma; assembly: GCA_025617745.1. Lineage (NCBI taxonomy): Eukaryota > Metazoa > Echinodermata > Echinoidea > Camarodonta > Echinometridae > Heliocidaris > Heliocidaris erythrogramma. The sequence goes on from CM046867.1 coordinate 41,762,419, forward strand.
TTGTAACGCCAAAAGCTTAGTGTTATTCTGTGGTAATTGGTTTGGTTTTGTTAATTGGTATTTGACCTTTAACAAACTTTAAAAGCCAATTCTCTGACAAACTTAAAAGGCAATTTTAATTCAATTTGAATGTTTTCTTTGTTTCACTAGAAACTTAGTTTGTGGTTCTGTGTGTCAGCACAAAATCATCAGCAACACGGGCTGCTTCACTAAATATTCGCTGCGCTTCTCAATGCAATCGAACATCAATGTGAACACTTCTTTTGAACTCTTCCAGAATATCGTCTCTGTACCGACTACAGAAAAGTCAATGCGTGTACAAAAACAGATTCATTCCCCATTCCGCGCGTAGATGATTGTATTGGCCGTATAGGCAAAGCAAAGTATGTGAGCAAATTCGATCTGCTGAAAGGTTATTGGCAGATCCCCTTGACCAAGAGAGCGCAAGAGATTTCCGCATTTGCTACACCGCAAGGCCTATTTCATTACACCGTGATGCCTTTCGGCATGAAAAACGCGCCGGCTACATTCCAAAGACTCTTGAATAGTCTTGTTTCAAGTCTTGAAGGCTGTGAAGCTTATATTGATGACTTAGTTGTGTATAGTGAAGATTGGGATGTTCATGTACAGAGAATCAGAGAGTTGTTCAGAAGGTTGGCTGCTGCCAAAAATGACGGTGAATCTGGCAAAGAGTGAGTTTGGAGGTGCTATACCTGGGTCATGTTGTTGGCCCTGGTCACGTTCGACCACTCTCGGCGAAGGTAGAAGCAATTCTGGCTTTCCCGACTCCAACCAACCGGAAGGAACTGATGCGGTTTCTGGGCATGGCAGGCTACTATAGACGGTTCTGCCATAACTTCTCCGATGTCGTGGCTCCGCTAACCAATTTACTACGCAAAGAAGTGAAGTTCGTCTGGTCCAGTGACTGTAAGATTGTTTCGACCGGGTGAAAGCTCTCTTATCTACCAATCCTGTGTTGATGGCTCCAGACTTCAACCAGCCGTTCAGCCTGATGATGGATGCTAGTGATGTTGGCGCTGGTGCTGTGCTAACTCAGAAGGACGCAGAAGGAGTCGACAGACCTATATCCTCCTTTTCTAAGAAGTTTTCCCCTAGTCAGAAGAACTATTCGACTGTTGAGAAAGAGACTCTATCAATGATCCTAACGCTTGAACATGTCAGCGTGTACGTTCATGGATCGCAGTACCCAGTCAGAGTATTGACGGATCATAACCCACTGACATTTCTTAGTAAAATGAAACGCAAAAACCAGAGATTGACACGTTGGAGCTTGTTGCTGCAAGAGTATAACTTGAACATTGAGCACATTGCAGGAAAGAACAATGTTATTGCAGATGCTCTATCTCGTGCGTGAACTTGAACTTAATCTCTGTGCAATTACATGGAAAGTGGGCTTACCTTATGGGAGATACTTCGTGAACATTTGAGCAGTTCATTGATATGAACTGGAATTCAATGTGGAGAAGAAAAACAGAAAACTTGATAATCAGAGACTGACTGGATTCGGTGAAGCAATTTTCTTCTTGTGTTTGCTTTTTCGGAGTTTTTTGTTTATATATTGCATATCTTTATGTATTTTTGAAAGTGAAATGATTAGTATTTTCTGTTGGGAAGAGTTTAACATGCATGACAACATTCTGGTGTTAAATTCCCTTTTCGATTTTACAAAAAAAAAGAGAAGTTAGTTCTTGTTTTGGTTATGCATGTGTGTCACTTTCAAAACAGAAAATAAGATTTGATTTTTTTCATGTTTCATTTAAAATATGTTGTTTGTTGACAATTGTATTATTGGAACCAAAGAGAAAAGATAGTCTCTTGTATTTTGGTCGCTTGAAGATGAAAGATAAATGTCATTGTTATGAAAATGCATAACATTGCATTAACGGTGAAAAATTTTACCGCATCGTTATATTTTGAAGATATGTTGTTTTATCTTTGAGACATTGGAAGAAAAAATTTACATCTTTGCGAAAGCTATTTTTGTTGAATTGCCAAGAAGCAATTACATGACAGAGATGACTCATTTCATGTAGTATAACATGTCAGTGATTTTAACATGTTTTGTTGTTTGTTGAGAAACACTTTCTTACTTAATTTTAAATAGAAGTAATTGGATAAATACAACTTCTGATTTATGCACGCATTAAGTGATAAATGTAAAGGAGCAGGATAGTGGAATAATTTTTGTGTTGAAACTTATGAAAGTTATTATTTTCATCTTACACATGAATACCATAACCACTAGTCAAACTTGAGTTCAGTATACAAGCTGTGATACCATCTGCATGTTGCTACTACTCAGATTTTCGCGAGTTAAATTGTTTTCTCAGACTTCTAAACTTATGTGAGGGTACAGATAGTTTTCATATTTATCAGCATTTGATGATTGGTGTATTTTTGACAGTGTCAGAAACAAAAGTGACATTGCAGCTAAAAGCAGCGCAGCATAGCCTATTGCATAAAATAATTCATGTTTTGTGATGATATATTTTGTTGGACAAAATTCATCCTTTGTCATTTTTGTGAGACACAGATGTACTCCTGTTATGTATAGTATGTACATGTGAAGATGTTTAAGATGTTTGTTTGCATCACAGAGAATTATGAGCAATTTACTGCAGTTGCATATCAAATTGCTTGCTTGTTTATGTCTCCTTGCAAATGAACATGTTTTTTATATTGGTTGTAAGCCAAGAAATTGTGTTTATACTATGTTTTACAAGAACACAGTTCGTGCATTTATAATGAGCATGGGCTATTTTTAGGTACCAACAAATCGATCGAGACTAAGTGAATCGATACTAGTTTTTCGCAGTATGAAAGTATTACTGTATATGTATTATGAAAGAAGGCATTTTATTTTGCATGTACGATATCGATAGGGATGATTTAATTATGTACATACTTCCTTCGTTACACTCAGAAGTATGTTTTTATGGAGGGGAGTGTGACGAGGGACGAGTTGATGTTGGACGAGTTGTAAAATGGACGTCGGAGAGCAAGAATAGAGTTTTTCTAAACCTTTTGTACCTTGTTCATCGGCTGGATGATGGTAATAATGGTGTGAGCAGGACCCGTAACAATGTTCCAGTATTGAAAACAATAAGATAGATACTTAAGAATGACGACATAATTACCCATATTTTGCAAATGGATTAACGTCATGAAAATGACAGTGATGCTGTGTCAGACTTTTGTGATGGCCGGCTAATCAAAGTGTCAGATTTTTTTTCTAGTAATGCAACAAACTTTCCTACCTTGAGATTACATTTCTACATCGACGAAGTACAGGTCCAAACTTGAAAATATTCATTTATGCATCTTAGTGAAATACAGGTATGTCACACAAGAGCATTCCTATTTTTCTATTTTTTTTTTGTTAATCCAGTAGCAGAGATGCCAAATGTTCCTTTTTTTGCAGTATTGTACTGGTTTTTTTTTAAAGAAATACTGCAGGTTTTTATGAAAATACTGTTTTTTACCCAAATTAATTTACTACACATGTCTATTGTAAATACATGAGCCTTTTATCTCCTATCCTTTATAACCTTCCACGCCGATTGCACCATCCCCATTCTCTAATAAAAAAGTTTTGATCAAAATTTAAGCCTCCGCATTACCGGCCGCAAAGCGATCCACTTGACACATCTGCTGGTAGGCAGAGAGAGATAGCTTTTCAGTTTTATTTTTCGAATATGATTTCCACAGACGAGGTTATAAAAATAAAAATGTGTGTATAGTGAAAAAAATCCGAGTTCTTGAAATCGGTGCGTTGCCTCGCAATGGTGCAATACCCCCTCGTCCCCTATACATCTTCAAACGTAAACTTAAAGACCTCAGCCTGACCCAAAACAACCATATATTGACGTAAAGCTTAGTAAACAGAGAATATAATTACCCTGGGTATTCATAAATTTTCGTCTCCGTTTATCCATAAAAAATAAAAAAGATAATTTTTTTTGGTCCGCCCCCTCCCTATTGCGCAACAAGAGAGGAAATTGCAGGGGGTCGCTAGACGTGTGACGACATGTACGATATCGATAGGGATGATTTAATTCTCCCATTTCTTTCTCTCCCCCCTATCTCTCGTTCTCTCTCTCTCTCTCTTTCGCTCTCTCTATCTTTCTCTGTCCTTTAAAGTTTTTCCCCTCCGGGGTTGCACATGGCATTGAGATCGTAATACCTATTTATCAAGTTTTTTAATCCAATCTGTGAGTTTTATATTAACCCTAAAACTAACATCGATAAACTTGGTCTGATCACAGAGACTAACTCACAGACAGGATTGCTTGCGCGTGCGTGGTATAAGACCATTTCTTTTGATTCACGGTTACGTAACACCTCGCCTGTAACTGGCTTAGAGTTGGGTAGAGTGGTGGGGGAAACGACATGATATAAAGTTAGTTTCACACTTCGGAAAACCTCATCTCGCTCGGAACCTTAGGCCTGAGTACACTGATCATCTCTCATGTACTGCCACTGATTCCCTTCATATACCAGCTACTTCAAATTTTCTGTTTGTCCTCTCTTGTCGGCGAGTATGTCATGTGACATTGTTAGGATATTTATGTTATCCCGTTTTCTTGATGTTTTTAGTGACGTGTTTCTAACGAATGTTCGCTTGTAATGTGCGTTTTTATTTGGACGTCATAGGTATAACTTTAGGCCTATTATAAGAAAAAGATATATTTACTTATGTTACTATATCACATCAGTATTCTTCATCAGAATCATTGGGTAAATCTGTATCTACTTCCTGTGCTTTCCTGCTTAAACTTAGCCTATGCACGATTTAAACCAGCTGGATGTAGGTCCAGCATGATGATGGCTTAACATATATTTTCAAGTTTTTAAATATCTTAGTATTGAAATGGTTTGCCCCGCAAATCATACTGCTATGCTATTCTGTAATGTTTCTGTAGTTATTATGTACAGTGACTGTATTCCGTTGCTGCTTTTTAAAATGCTCTTTATCAATTTCCCTACTGTCATTACCTCCATATAATACATTTACTCATTTTATATTATGGTCTGTGAAGTAAAGATGTCGTTAAAAAATAGCGCATAATTTCCCCGAGGTGTGACTGGTCATGGCGAAAATGTTCTCTTTCATTTGGTATGAATAGTGTTTGGGAGATCGAGACATGGAAACGCAGAACGATACCGTCATTTAATAAGCATGCTTCTATCTTCCCTTTTGTCAAAGCGTTTTTGAAATTTACTTTTGTAAGCTTATACTTTTTTCCTAAAAAATAAGAACAAATTGATTAAGAAAGAACTTCGAAATGGCTTAATCTTTCTTATGTCAAAATATAATGTGATTTTAAAAGTATTATGTCAAGGATTTCTTACTTTTCTTTCACGATATTTATATGCCTAGGCTCAAGATTCTCCAATTCATCTTGTAAAATTAAGATATCTGTTTTTTGTAATAACTTATTTCTTCTCCAACACCCGTCTGCTATTTAACCGCTTTGGATAGATCAAAAAATGCGCCAAAGACATCGCCTCGAAAAACAATTTGCTATCGTTGACATGAAGTTATAGTCTTAGAAAACTCTGAACTTGACCCCTCAACGATACACCCTCAAAGCAATTGGTGTACCCCCAATAGGATATTCATTTTGGGATTTTGGCGCGATCCGTCGTGCGTCATTCACCATCCCATGTCGGTTATCACTTGACCCGCGTCCCAACCAGATCGCCCACTCGTCAATTTTCCTTCGTTTACATTCTTCATCAATTTCCATATCCCAGTCTGATGAGTCCATTTCGTAGTCACCATTGTCTGGGTCTTGCACCCGGACCTCATCCCAGACCTCATCCACCATAACTTCCTCTTCTTCTTCTCCCCACTCCCTCTTCCTCGTCTTCCGTCTTCCAAATTTCGCAGCTTCAATCATACCAGTCTATTTCAGCCCCCACTCCCCTTCGGCGTCGTCGTCTTCCTCCTCCTCCTCTTCTTCTTCTTCTTTTTCTTCTTCTTCAGAATCCTCTTCCTTCTCATCCAACTCCTGTCTGTCCCATTCAGTTAGCGCAAGTAATAGAGTTTCTTTTAGTCCTTGAAAAATTAAAGCCACTAATACTAACATCGCTAATACAAAAAATTATTCTTTGGAAAAATAGGCAAAAAGACGCCATTGCTACTAGGAGAATTGCAAACACGCCCGTCGATCCTAGAAAATGTTAAATAATTATTCCGACTGAGATTCAATTTTATACTGCTTTTTCTCCTATTTTTTTTATATGAAATTCCATTTCACCCTTTCATCCCCACACCCAACCATTTTAGCATTCCTATTTCTCATGCAGAATATTACCGAAACGAGTTTTCTTGTCTAGGCCCCGCATCATACCCCTCTATCAAGAGATATCAAGAAACTTGGCCTTCTCATCACTCACCGGGTTACGACGACCTATGACCTCTGACACCGATCTTGTCCATAGGCGAACACCGATCCCCTTACACATCCAAATCTGGGACCGTGTCACCTCCCGGTGAATGAGCGAGCTTTTCATCCGCAGTATACATACCTATGATGCAATGCTAAAAATAACGCGTGATGCAACGTCGCCGCATTACCGGTTAGAACTGGAAATCAACGTAAACGATACGTCGCGATGATGTCATTCGACAAAACGAACTCATGATGTCATGATGTGATAAAAAGTGTTGATAATCCTCTTGTCAAATCTGCTGCTAGGGTTTCACCTTAAGTGGTTAAGAGCGCGCTTTGGCCTCGGGTGATTGATCGACGCTTCACAAACCGAGCCACTTGAGATATGTACTGGTAGGCAGTACATCGAGCAACGTAAGCAATACGTTGCCACGATGGCGCGGTATTCCGCAATAGGTATGATACGAAGGGTGCTAGAAAATACGTCATCAACGATGACGTCACGATCTCGTTGGTGTTGCAATAGGATGTCGCGATGACATTACAATCCTGTAATCCACGTGGCGCGATAGGTATTACGCCATAGCGATGCGATACCGATGGTGATGGTCCAAGGTCGTGGCTGACCGGAAGTTGGGGACAATGGTCAAGGGTCAAAGGGTCATCAGAGGTCACCAGAGGTCAAGTGTTAAAGGTCACCAGAGGTCAATGGTCAAGTGTTAAAGGTCACCAGAGGTCACCAGAGGTCAAGTGTTAAAGGTCACCAGAGGTCAAGGTTCAGAGGTCAAGGGTCACCAGAGGTCAAAGGTCACCAGAGGTCAAGGTCAAAGGTCAAAGGTCAATTAGGTATGAGGTCTAACCTTATACTACTGCCCTTTATTGTTTTTTTTATTTTATAAATGATTTACAACATGTTAGTAATATCTTACACCCTATACCTTTTGCAGATGACACACATTTGTTTTTATGTGGTGATAACTTAAATGATTTAACTTTTACACTAAATTTAGAACTGATAATATTTCAACCTAAAAATAACAATATTTCCCTTGATAACTTTGAGATACATATATATTCAAAATAGTAAAATTCCTGTTGTTCACTCTACACGATTTTGGGGTGTTGTCATAGATGATAAACTTAGTTGGAAAGAGCACATAAGTGATATATCTTGTAAAGTATCTAAATCCGTTGGTGCAATTAACAGACTAAAGAAATCAATTCCATTAAACATACTTTTGATGTTATATCAATCAATAGGTTTGCCATATTTTAATTACTGTAATATACTTTGGGGTAACTGTGCGATGGTTCATTTAAATCGAATATTTGTTTTACAGAAAGGTGCAGTCAGACCTGTTACCAATTCTTCCCAACGATTAAGTACACAGCCTTTATTTATAAAATTAAACTTACTGTCTATACATCATATCAACAAATATCAAGCTGCAAATTTTATGTATTCATTTGTTCGAAATTCACTTCCACCATTTTATAATGATTTATTTGTAAAAAATAAATTTCTAAATAAATACCATACTAGACAGTTCGAAGACTTTCATTTGCCAAATTTTAGTTAGAAGTTCTCCCGAACCACAATCCAATACGCTGGACCGACCCTTTGGAATAGCTTACGGAGGGCACTTAAATGTTGCCCTTCCCTTAACTCTTTTAAACATAGATATAAAAGGTTTCTCATTGACTCGTAATTTGTTTTATGATGCCTTTTGGGTTTTTTTTTTGTATTATCTTATGTCTTTTCTGTTTGGGATTCACTTTTGATAGGCCTATGGCCTTTGCAAACCCCGCACATTTGTATTCTTTGTATTTTATGCCAGTAAACTCAACCTATGTATTTATGTATGTTATTTTGTCTTTTTTTATGCAAATGTAAAATAAATGAATTGAATTGATTGTTTCCTTTTTCTATTCCGTATATAAGCAAATTTACTTTCCTGTTGTGTAACTCCATTGCAAGTTATAGCTTCTTTCAATTCTTTTTCCACCGTTTCTCGCTCGTTTCTAAGCGTGGATATCGTTTCTCCCTCAATACGGTTAATTCTCGCCGACTCACCGCTTTGGCGGCTTGTAAGTCTGCAAATCCAGCACATAGATCTGCTATATTTTTTTTTATTTGATGTCACGTTGGTAGTCAGTTCATCAAAGCGTCCCACTATGGTATTGGTCAGCTCTGTCACGTCTGCTTTTGTTGCCGCCCCGCCTGCCTTACCCGCCATGTTTCCTGATTTTTTCTTAGAATCTTTATTTCGGAGAAAATACGGCTCTCTTTTCTGCGATGTATCACTTCTGCTCTTTTTCATACTATAGTGTTGTTTTTTTAGTGTAGAAAATACCCTGGATCGAGAGGATTTAGCCTTCAATTCTGCCACCGGCGCCCATCGTGTCGTGACGTCATTCATATATATTTGTTTTGTCAATCTTTAGATAGTATATGGAGAGAAGGCCTTTTGCATAAATAATCAAAATGGGTATAAAGCATATGTATTCAAAATGTGTAGAATTAAATGAGGGGTTTACTCCAAATTGCAGTACAAATATTGGAGTTAAACAAGGTTGTGTTATCAGTCCTACTCTCTTTAATATATTCCTGAATGATACAGTCCTGTAGAGTTGAATGAAAGAATCATTAATTGCATAATGTATTCAGACGATGTTGTCCTTTTTTCAACTTCCGAAAAAGAATGGAACATTGTTTGGACCACTTGAATGAGTACTGTAAGCAATGGAAGCTGGAAATTCATCATTTATTATGGTGTGTAACAATTCAAGGAATTTGATAAAAGAAAACTTTTGGATAAATGGGCATGTTCTTGAATCTTGAGAATGTAAAATAATTCAAATACCTCGGGATTGTAGTATGCAGTAATGGTTTGTTTAATCAAGCTATAAAAGATTTATCAAAAAGGGAAGAAAAGCCCTTTTAAAATGTACAAATCGTTTGGCAAATATACTCTTAACATCAAAATTGCTACATGCTGATTTGACAGTATGATCAAACCCATTTATTATACGGATTGGAAATATGTGGTAGCATAATGGTCTGCAGCAAGGTCTTCTCTGAAGAAGCAAATAAAAAAAACTATAATTCAAACCGAATTTCGAAAAAAATCCATCTTCAGTGGTGTAAATATATATATGGTTGGTATAAATAGCAGGAGTGGAAATAGCGGCGTTTTTGCTGAACTTGGAAGATAACCTCTTGTCATTGAGGTTTCAAGTAACACTTTTTAAGTACTGGATAAGAATGCTAAATTACTATTGATCAAGATACCAATTGTGTTATAGTTATATTGAAAACAAGGGCCTGGTTGAGAAACAAAGATTTTAGATACTGTAGACTTCTGTAATGATATAGAATGCATGTGTGAACCAGATTATGTACAAATGACGCAAAACCTCATCGTCTCCCACTGTGAGGCTAAGCTACAAAATATATTTAATAACCAACATGACCAAATAAGACTTGACCTTTTTCATGATAAAAACAATGGTGAGGGTAACAAATTGCAGATACATAGATTATTCAAAACTTCCATTTGAAAACAAAAGAAAAATCAAAGAAAAATATATCTAAAAACTCTTACCGATAGAAACATAAGACAAAACACCTGCAAATTTCGCATATAAGCTCACATAACCAACCAATTGAAAAAGGAAGATATCATCGCCCTCACAAAATACTAGGTGAATATACGTTTTTGTGAAGAATGTTGTATGCAGACGGTATGAGACGAATTCCATTAGTTCATGTAATGTGAGAAATTTAGAATAAGGAGAAAACTGTTTTTTGATAATCTTATAAAGAACTATATGATAACTTTGAAAACATAAACAGTTTGGAGAAATTCATAAAATGTCACTCAAAGAAGATGCTCTCATAAAAGAATTTGCCATTTTTTGGCGATATACTATTGATCAACATGGTATCCTTTAAATTGTTTATTAGGCATATATTTATAATTAATACGTGTATAGTGTATAAATATATGTATATATAATTCTTTTACTGGCTTTTTTCTTATCATACACCACTTGTACATAATCTGATAATACATAATTCATGAAAGAGCATATCTAGTTGATCAGTATTTTGTTTTTATGTTTATGTTTTGAATGCCATACTGACGATATATTGTTCTGTTTTGTCATGATTTACTCTTATTAATATTATTATTATTATTGTTCAGATTATTGATGTCATATTCCAACAAAATATTGATGGATATGTCAATGAAGTTCAATTAATGAATACATAGATACAGTACATACATATAACGAGAGATGTGTGTATGTGTGTACCGTTCAGTTGAACCATTTTGAGATACGTGAAATGTCATGGAACAGATGAAGCAGGTCACTAGGTAAAGTCAAAGCTTTCGGTTTCTGTCCTTCTTCAAGTCAATTTGCTAAATTAAACAAAATTTAATTAAAGGCAATACTAGGTGTTACAAAAAACATTTCCCACTTTTGATCTGACAAACTTGTCAGACTATTAGTAGACAGTGGTGTTAAAATGAAAAACTTTAGATAGATTTCATGCTTATTTATATCCCAAATTTTATCATCACCCCCCCCCCCCCCCCACTAACAATAGAAAGCGTGTTCGTGATCTACGCCACTGTGTGAGACAAAATTTTAAAATGATTGTTACCTCGAATGAAATGTAGTGTATGCAAGCACATGGAAACATGTACTTACTTTTCTCATGTGCGTGTATTTTACCCTTTACCATGAATTCAGACTAGCAGCGCCCGGGGCAATCCATCATGAATTATTAATAAAGCATTTATGTGCCTTGGATCAAGAGACCAGAAGCCTGGTCAGTAGAGTTCTGAAAAGATGGTATTCATGTCCATTGTTCATACACATCATTGGTTCCTGTGTAAAGTTTAAAGTTTTGTACAGAGGGTTAAAATTTGACCAAAAATGTGGAGCCTAACTTTAAAATTAATCATGGATTTAATGAAACTTATTTATGCTTTCATATTCAAATCACCTCCAACTAAATTGTACGCTAGTCAGCTATTACTCATATCAATGACAGTGTTATCTGATATAGAGTACCGAAGTGTGACGTCATACCGGCCAAGTTGTCAAGGTTGCTGGTTCTAAACAATTTTTTGCTAAACAATGGCGTGGTGATCACACCAGCGCCAAACACTGAAATTGCCCGCTCCAGCCCGTTGCTTGAATGACTTCGCGGTGAACCTCATGCGCGGGCTCTGTTGTTAACATCAAGTTAGCAACATATGGAACAAATGAAGACGTAAATCGACAGGAATAAGTGAAATTTAAAGAAAGATGTGAATCAGGAATGAGTGAAATTAACGTGAAATGAAAAATGATTTTATATAAAAACAGAAGTAAGCAAAATATTAATAAACAATAACCTGTTAAGGTTATTGTTTAGGTCGGAGGAAATGTTGTCTAGTATGAAATGTGTAGTGTGTAATGTGCTAGAATACGGGCATATTCATATAATAATAATAATAATAATATGCCCATTTCTATAGCGCAGCTACTATACAAATATACTCTACTGCGCTTTGTATTAAAATACAAAGTATCACATTATTACCCCGGCGTTAGGCATTCAAGGAATTTCTTCCTACCGGGTACCCATTTACTTCACCTGGGTGGAGAGTGGCAAATGTAGATGAATGTCTTGCCAAAGGACATTAGCGCCGTGGCGGGATTCGAACCGCGAACCATGTCAGCCACAGACCAGTGACGTATCCACTAGACCACGACACCTCTATATACATTTACACCCACACGTACGTACAAATATACTGTAACGAAATTGGGTTTAATTTCGTAGAAAGGCTTAAGTTTTAGTATAGAAATGATCGTTTTGAAATAACATTTTTATCGAAATGAGAAAAGAGAAGGTTTGAGTGACATTTCAGCCTGTAACTTTTCTTGTTATATTTGCTTTATATGATTGTTACCAAGTTGTTAAGCATTTTATGCCAATTAATTTGGTAAGTCAGTCGCCTAGGTCAAAGCAAGAAAAGTTAGGAAAATATGAGTTGATTATTAGATGTGTATTTCATTAACCACTCTTTATTGTGACATGTAATTGCCTATGTAATTGTGAACTTGCTGAATGAATGTGTACGACTGGGTCAGTCACTGTATGCCGAGTCAGCGCTTACCGAAACTGACAGTGCGGTGTCTGATACTTTAGGCTTGGTGTGCAGACCAAATGATTCAAATGATGGTTTTTGCACAGTCTTCCCAAATACTGATTTGGAAGTATTCCAGATTCGATATAGCTGATTCAATCGCTGCGCCAGCGATTGATTTCCTGGCTGTGTCTGGTTGTCTTAGCACCTCATCGCTGGGAAGACGGTGGACGACAACTAACTGTTTAGTCTTCTGGACATGGTCGAGCGGTACCGAGTCTTCTGGACATGGTCATGCGGTACTAAGTCTTCTGGACATGGTCGTGCGATACTGCGTACTTCTGGACATGGTCGTGCAGTACTGAGTCTTCTGCACACAAAAAACAAGTACTCCCTGTTTCGAGTAAAACCCTTAACAAACTCAAATAGCCGGGTGAATTGCAGTTCGAAACGATGCATTTTACACCTAAACTGGAGTAAATGACCAAGCATCACATTGTTGCCGCCGTGGTGAGTTTCATTCTACTCGATGTTATATAAACAAAACTCACTTTAATGAGTATTCTCAACTGGTAAAGGAAGAAAGTGAGTTAACATGCTCAGCGGATGCTCAGTTCTCGGTGGAAATCACGTTAAATGAGTAAATCTACTGACTAACAAGTCGTTAACGCATCCCTGAGTTTTTATTAAAAATGTGGGATATTAATTTACTCATTGACTCGTTCTTCGAAAACTTTCAATACTATGTTACATGTCAAGTGAGTGATCTCACTCACTTCATGTGAGAAAATCCCGGGAGAAAATATTATTATCCACGAATCTGAGTATGACCGCCACGTGCGTGAGCTCGCGCTCGCGATCGCCAATATGCAATGCATCATGCACATGTACTGATATTCGCCGACATATGGGAAGAGCGAAGAAGTAAGAGTTTGTTTCATTTTCATTTGAATACCTGTAAGTTTGCTTGATGTCTGCGTTTTTATGGTTAGGTTATGACTTATTCTGACATTGCTGCGTTTACTATAAGTTAAAGAGGTCTGTCCCCTCCCCCGATTTTTGTTTTGTCCTTGACCTGGTCCCACTCGAATATTTTTGTGTGATCAACATAAGGTACCGCTAATGATACATGTATAAGCTAACCTAGCTTAACAGGGTTAAGGAAGCTATTCCTGTTCTTATGTCACAATCTTCCCCCCATAAAAACGCAGACATCAAGCAAACTTACAGGTATTCAAATGAAAATGAAACAAACTCTTACTTCTTCGCTCTTCCCATATGTCGGCGAATATCAGTAAGTGCATGATGCATTGCATATTGGCGATCGCGAGGGCGAGCTCACGCACGTGGCGGTCATACTCAGATTCGTATACCCATCATTAATCACCACACCAAATAATTTTTTTTCACTCATAATGGTGTGTAATCTAGATTCACAATCATGAGTATGTTGTAGAATACTCATGAAAAATACTCACTTGTGTGTCATTATAGTGTCAATTTATTGTAAAAACTCACTTATCTGCATTACACCAGGAACTAACATGGTGAGCATCAAAAGAAAAAACTAAATTAGATGAGTAAATTTTACTCATTTAGTGTGTCATTATAGTGTCAGTAAATTTACACTTGTTTATGAGTAAAGTTACACCAAATTTTTTTGTGTGTGGACATGGTCGTGCGGTACTGCGTACTTTTGGACATGGTCGTGCTCTACTGCGTACTTTTGGACATGATCGTGCAGTAGTAATGCGTAGAATGGCGGCGGGCAGCCTGGAATCTAGTGTGAGTGGAAATGAGTTTGCAGCTTAGTTGACTCGCTAGGAAGTTTGAGAATGGAGCTTTTGGCCATTATCAGCGGTTCATCGAAAATTGGATGCTGTACTTGAAAGGGAAAAGAAGCTGGAAAGAAGCATCGAATTTCAGGCACAAAGAGTAAATGAGGTGGAGAAAGAAACAAAAGGAAATAGAGTAGAACTCAAAAGTGTCAAGAAAGATGTTGAATATATGCAGAAAAGTGTCGCCATTGTTCAAGAAGAGGTGATTGCCATACATATATTATTCCAGAGCCTGTAACCTTCGTTTCGGTGGAATTAAGGAAAGCAAGGGAGAGAATTGCATGGAAATCGTTAGAGCTCTTGTAGAGAAAGATTGAAAATTGCAGGAGAAATGGATATAGAGGCTGCCCATCGAGTGGGAAGGGCAGACGGGAAAAAGGATCGACATATCATTGTAAGGTTCAGAAAAAGAGCAGAGCGAGATGCAGTGCTTCAGCAAGGAAAAATGAAATTAAGAGATGCCAAAGAGTATGTCGTAGAAGACTTATGTCCAAGCGATCACAAGAAAAAGTGGAATTGAAACCTGAGATACAAGCAGCATATGAGAGAGGACAGAAAGTGAAATTCCAGAAGGGAAAATTATACATTGATGGCAAAATATATATGTAAAACTGAAATGGTCTTTACCTTTGTCTTAAATGCCTTATCGTCCGGAGTCAGGGTTTTTGTATTTTATTTTGTTTAAACAGATTTTTAGACGTCGTCTGTAGTTCTGCAGTTAGACAGCAGTGGTCCAACAAGATCTTTTTTCGTATTTCTTTATTTTTTTTACCTTTTGAGGGTGTCTGTGTCACAAGCAAAATAAGGCTTTTGCTTGAAAATGGCACTGTCAGATGTATCAGTGGAATTTTTTCCCACTGTTTTTTATGTTTAAGACAAAAAAGACATGCAATTTGAAATGATGCAAAGAAAATCTCTGCTTTACATGTACATGCTGATTTAGGCATGGTTGTGTATTATAATCGAGGGAAATGAAAGATACATGGGTGTAGTTTATACTCTGTTCATAAAGGATGGGTGAGGTTGAAATTCTAACGTTGAACTGTCGAGGTATAGGTGGGAAAGAAAAAAGGAAGGATGTGTTTACTTACTAGAGAAATATGAATTGTAATGTTTATTGTTTGCAGGATACGCACTGGGTACAGAAAGAAGAGTTTGAGATTAAGAGTCAGTGGGGTTACCAATGCTCTATGGGCTACGGGACAAGTGCATCTCGTGGAACTGCTATTTTGTTTAACAATAATTTTGAATATCAAGTTAAAACCGTTAGAACAGATCCACTGGGGAATTGGGTTGCATTAAATATAGAGGCATTTGATTATCATATCACTTTGATTAATGTGTATGGCCCAAATCTTGATTCGCCAGAATTCTACAAAAGTTTATTTAGCATAATTGATGTTTAGTGCTCAGACGAGCACATATTCTTTATTTTTCACTTACGGTTCAACATGTTTGTTAGAATTAGCAAAAAAAAAATCAAATAATTTTTGGAGCGATGTTTTGATTTCTTGGGCCAATATGGTGAACAGTCTTTAGTTCAAAAGAAGATATTTTAAGTTCGTTTTTATGGAAAAATGATAATAATAAAAAGGTAGTATATTATTGTCATTTGTTTGAAAAGAAAATATATTTTGTAAATGATATGCTAGAAGAATATGGACAATTTATCAGTTTTCACTCTTTTGTGGATAAATTTTGTTTCAAAACTAATTATCTATACATGAAGAATGGTGGGGCGTCGTTTGTTCTATTAAAGTATAAATGGAGAGAGGTATTCCCGGGGGGGGGGGGGCACTCACATATTATGTCACACATGTATGTGCCGCTGTGACGTCCCCCATTTTCAACCTTCTCGGGCCGCTCCCATGATATGCGATTTTCACTAACCGAATCTCGATTGGCTTCCGACTCGCTCCCTATAGCTATGAGAAAACAATGCGCACAGCCCATTGTCCGGGAACGGTCGCTCCCTAGCCTCCCAGGCCAGCGCAGCGGGGGAGCTGGGCCGCCTAGTGCCCCTAGTGCTAGCGGGTGCACAGCCCATTGTCCGGGAACGGTCGCTCCCTAGCCTCCCAGGCCAGCGCAGCGGGGGGAGCTGGGCGGCCTAGTGCTCCCTAGTGCTAGCGGCGGCTCAGCGAGATCAATCTGAATGCGACATCGAGTTCTGAATTCAGTGCAGTGGCGATGACATGTACAGAGTTAAAAACAGCGCTGCGACCGCTGACTCAGGTAGCACATGCACCGCATGTGTACCAATTAGCTCTGCCCATGAGCCCTTTCGCTCCTTAGACCCTCAAAAATGAGGTTCCTCAATTAACCATTTAGCTCCTTAGCCCCCTGTTTTGAGATTGGCAGAGGCACACCCACATCCTAAAACAGGTTGAGTGCCCCCCCCCCCCCCCCCCCCCCCGGGAGGTAAAACAGGAATTGAGGGGAAACTTCAAAATCCAATCGAGTGTTAATATATCAAGTTTTTTAGAAAGTGTAAGGACGGAATAAAAGGTGTATAATCTTAGTTGAAGAAAAATTGGAATGGAATAATAAGTCAAGAGAGAAATGGTCTTTAGAACTTGATAATGAATATGATTCTAGATCTTGGAAAAGCTTTTTCTTCTATCCTTTAAGACGGTCAAGGCTACCAAATTTCAGTGGTTTCAATATAGAATTTTAGTAAGAATTTTGACAACAAATGTGTTTTGGAAAAAGTTGAAAATGATTAAGGAAATGACAACGGTTCTTTGTGTAATTGTTATCAAGAAACAATTATCCAGTTCTTTTCTGAATGTACAAGAGTGAAAACTGTTTGGAATTTTGTAAGGGCCAAAATGTTAAACAAACATAAGTTGGCTATTGATTTCACAAAAGATACAATTTTGCTAGGATATGCAAATAAGTGTGTTAACATTGTTATTTTGTTTGTAAAATTTTATATTTATAAAAAAGATGTTTATCAATTATCCCATCTGCAAAAGGATTAATATCCTTCATGTTGATTGTTATAAAACCAATAGATATATTGCCACCGTGGAACAAAAATTGGTTGATTTTGAATATGATTGGAAACTTGTCTATTCCTTATGTTTTTAATTCAAATGTATTTTGTATTTGATATTCCATGTAATCTTTACTTTGAGACTGTATGATTACCCACGCCGATAAAATCGGCAGGGTTATGTAAAGGGCTCCGTACGTTTGTTTGTTTGTTTGTTTGTTTTTTGTTGTTTTTTTTGTTTGTTTGTTTGTTTGTTTGTTTGTTTGTGTACAAGATAACTAGAGAACGGGTGAACGGATTTGCACCAAATTTTCAGGGAATGTTCGGATAGTGACAGGAAAGAATCGATTAGATTTTGGTGATGATCGGTTGACCCCTGCAAATTCTGTGTGACCTTGAAGTTTTGACCCAAACTTCAGTTCGGATAGTGACATGAAAGAATCGATTAGGAAAAGAATCGATTAGATTTTGGTGATGATCGGTTATAGGAACTTCATTTCGGATAGTTTTTTTTTGTTTTTAAGAATATTTTATTACTTCCTTTTTAAAAATAACATTTTTCACAATAATCAAGTTAAAATACAAATATATTCACATGCAGTATCATTGTGCCAAATTACATAATAATAACAAAGTAACCATAATATTTTACATGCATGTATTAAATAGTAGATTATGCCAAATCTGGAAGTCTTTATTGCGATACAAAAAGAGAAAAATATAAAATATAAAATATAGTGACAGGAAAGAATCGATTAGGGAAAGAATGCAACTACTCGATCTGTAGCGCCGCTAAGGCGTGGGTCTACCGCCTTTGGCGAATTTCTAGTTTTTTATGTATTCATTTTTTTATGTAAAATAGAAATGATCTTGAATTTTGAAGTAGGCCAATAAAAGATTTGAATTATTTAAAAAAATATATAGCAGGAATGCAAGCAAAATATGTACGTGAGAGACTAATTCAAACAAACAATACAAGAGAAAACAAAGATTGTCACAAGAACGGGAACACACGGACACTTCACAAGACACTTCACATGCACATTAAATAAACGAGGATATCACAAAGTTAGTCGACTTGACCTTTTACGAACCTATATAGAAAAGATCTTTGCATTTATTTGTTTATTTATTTTTTGGTGGATTTGTGATCCCATGTTGTCTCCAAACAATTCCAGCTTTGTTGCATTTAGCATGATTTGCAGAAATGTAAATGGCTACATACATGTATAGGCAATGTTAAACGGCCAAAAGACAACTTACACACAATGACCCGAATTCACAAAGGAGGTTTAAACTTAAAGCATGCTTTAAACCTCCGGAAGCGTACTGAAATAGGCGTAAATTAGCCTTTTGACAAGGCCTCGTGACTTGGCTATTTTCCTCGTCATGCTGTGCCTGAGATGAGACTAGCCGGCGACGAAAAAGAATCAACACGGCTTGGGTGAACTCGCGATCGAGCGACTTTAGTCGCGAGGCCATTTGGAACCTGGGTTTCCATCGTCCGATATGAATTATTCACGAGTTGACATTCGTATGCTAACACGCCTACACCGAGGATTATCGACCAATCACAACGGTATCTGCGGGGCTTGCTTTCCATGTGATTCGTTCATGATTGATGTAGCTTGCACGGGCCGCGGCGCCGGGTGCCGAGCGAGCTAGCTCGAGATGAAGGCGACTTTGCATACCACATTCATGCGAAGATACGTTCGCTGATCGGCTCCTACCTGTAAGGTAGCAGATCCTCGCGACTCACGTCGCTTGATCACGCATTCACCGGGCTTGGCGGCTAGTCTTGTTATGCAGCCACTACTAGCTTACTTGCCGAGAAAAAAAAAGTCACGAGGGCCTTGTCAAAAGGCTAGGCGTAAATAAGCACACATTGCCCATGCGCGCGCTCAAAGAAAATATATGATTGGATCGGACTCCGTGCGCACTTACGCTTAAAAACCCTAGGTGGGGGTTTAAACCTGATTTAAACCAAACGTCCTTTGTTAATTCGGGCCAATGTGTGCGCTGCACTAAACGTAGCCTTTCATCAAGGCGGCATGCTTTTCGCAATTGCCAAGGTAATCAATATTCATATATTCAAGACGACCAAGGGGTAATGAATCATTCAAAAACTTTACCAAAAACGGCAGTAGCGGAAAAGACTGAGCTTGTCCATTATTTGATGAGAACCAAGAAAGGATAGATAGCGGGAGAAAACTGAAAGTATTTATAATTTTCGTATTCTTGATAAAAAATTTCAACACACATATATTTTTTTCTCATTTTTTAAAAAGAAATTGGTCTGGAGTCGTATTTTTGTTACATAATGCGGAAAATATGTTATCATATTTGCTGTAACATATTACTAATATCCCATGGCTAGAATGGGCTGAATAGTCTCTTGTCTTCCTGTCCTAAAAGCTTCTGCTTGGTTCATTTTCTTTACCAGGAACTGAATTATTCATGAAAATCTTTCGTACGAAATTGACGAAAGATTTAAAAGTTAAAACCAACAAAAAAGAGGAACAAGTAACGTTGGCGGGTGAGTAAAGGCGGCCTGCACGCGTGTGTCGCCTTCTCGGAATCAGAGGACCGTTCCGCGCGTTTCGAGGATCGACAGAGTATAGTCAAGGAGTTCTGTGATAACTCCTTGGTTTAGTAGAGCAGCAAAGAAACGCTAACTGGGCGTTGTGGCGTGCGCCTGTATAATCCAGCTAAGTGGAAATTACAAACTGATTCAGCGCACCCAGGTTCGAGACTGAGTCACGTTAAAGGTCGGTCCCAGACGTAAATAATAGGGACTTTTCGATTTGCACGTTCACTAGTCGACTGCTGCGTGCGGTAATTCAATGGACTGCTTTGTGTTAATGGTATACAAAGTCGGTGAAGCGAGGCACCACGCTTTGTGCAAGAACGGCTTACTCGTCCACTGCCCTGTGGACGTACGCGTTTTGGGTGGAACTAGTGAACGTGCAAATCGAAAAGTCCCTAATCATATGTGATTGATACACGTCTGTAAAACCCAATTACACACACACACACACACCCTTACACACCCATATATATATGTATTTCCCCATAACTATACATATACAAGAACACACTGCACATACCTATATACATGTAAGTCAAAAAAGGAACTGATTGGAACAAGGTAGGTAGGAGAGGGGGGATAGAGAAACTACAAAGTTGAAACGGATGATAGGGCAAGATATGGGCTTAATAACTAAAATGGGGACTTCATGCATCACGGGATCACTGATGAGTCGGTTGGAAAAATAGATTGCTGGTATGTCAGTCAATCATCAATGCTGCTGATTGATGATTCAAAAAATTAGATGGATTTTAAATAAATTTTGCTTGGTTCGCACACAAGTTATTAAAAATATGTACAAAATTATATCATGAAAAGATTATACAAAGCGTACATACATTAAGTCATGTAATTATGTCCGCGCATTACACACGTGTTCATAAGGAGATACGGATAAAAATGCATAACAAAGAGGTGCTAAAAAGCGTGTGAACATGTACTTCTGGTACAGAGACATAATGCATATCCATATATATTTGCAGCCACACATACGTACAAATATACAAATATACACAAATGGAGATGAATGTCTTGCCAACATAATTATCATACAATACATAATATATGTACACATACATATGCATTACATTCATGCATAGTGAATTAAGGGGCCTAAAGTAAAGCAAGGATTTTTGTGGATAAGCCCCGATTAATGAATAATTTACAGACAGGCAGAATCAGAGAAGGCGAAGGAAGAAGGAATTTCAGAAAGACAGAAGAAAAGGGAGCTATATGGAGGAACTGAACGGGGAAAAGACGAACAATACAAAACAAAACAAAGAGTGTCAAAAGAACGGGGAGACACGAATACTTGACAAGACAAGAAAGGATAGACAAAATAAACGGGATCTACAGCTGGTATTTCAATGGAAAATTTTTAACACTATGGCCCGTATTCTGAACTCCGGTTTAACTTAAACCGCGGTCTAAGTGTGGTTTAAACTCAGTCTAAAACTTCCCTTTGAACCATAGTTTTGGAAAATTACATTCTGAAATCCGGTTTAACTTAAACTCCAGTCTAGTATGGCTTAACTTTATACAGAAATTTAGACTGGACTTACGGTTTTAGTCAGTTTTGATTAAAGCTCTAGTTTATCTTAGACTAGAGTTTAAGTTAAACCGGAGTTCAGAATACGGGCCTATGCGTCGCAGCGTATACGTAGTGAATGGAGCAAGGTATACAAGGACCATTCCAACATGGGTTTGCACAATCACGCACATTAAAAAACTAGGATATGCATGCATGGATTACTATGACAAATTGTGCTCTCAAAATAAACATCAATTTCTTTTTATAGCAAACATACTTACATAATTTTATCTTCTTATATCGGCATTCAATGAGTTCGTGCTTCATGAAACAAATGATTATTCTAACTTTATCCAGTTGCTAGAATTTACCGGCCGTAGCCATGCACGCGGGCTTGCCGGTTGAGACATGAAGGCACGCACCAACTTAAATTTCATAGCACTCACCTCCCCCATATAACAAAATCAGAATACTCCGTTTGTATCCTCCTCCAAACTGAAAATGAAGTCTCTCCTTGCAACATAAGAAAAATGGCCCAAAGCTATGACCTTATTAAAGATCCCTACCTCATGCACTCGAATATGCATTTGATATATTGATGGATTGAACTTTATTTTTTTTTTTCTGTCGGGATTGCCCGTAGGTGGACCTCAATTGGGGCACCCCCTCCTGCAAAATGTCGCCCACCGTTCACCCAATATCACCTATATAAATATCCGTATCCCACTATCCCACAGGCATGACAGGGAAATATATGGAACTTAGAGCTCTGACCTCTCACGCCCCCACCCCCTCCCCGAATCGCCACCGCCACCAGCGGATAATCGGGGGTTTATTGTGTCTTCATCGAGATGGAAAAGGGGCTGTGTCATGACATTTCTTAGAGATGCATGGAGCAGTACATTGTATGCTAACATATTGTGAGCATAGCGACCTAGCAACCAAACAAAACATGCAATTTGAAACATCAAACTCGACAGGCAAATGTACTATTGAGCTTATGTCTTCTATCTAAGCTGCAGATTTTCATAACTCATTGTTTCAAATATGTGACCCTCCACCACAAAACGACCAATAAGTCGCATGGGAGTTCTAGAGTATACAGCTGGAAAAGGTTGTTTGGGGTGGAAGTATTTATTTTAAGTTTTTGGTATTTTCTGAAAGTATAGATATTAATCTACCATTTGACAAATTTCGGGGTAAACTACCATATTGAAATATGTTTTTGCTCTCATTCAAAATGACCATTTTTTGCATGTACATTCAAACTGTGTGAGTCAGCTTGCTGGGATCGTACTTCACATTGCTGTTCTGGTATAACTCAAAAACTTTGCACTGTCTGATATTCACAATCTACAGAAGGAAAGAAATATATCTATTCTAAAGGTATGGAAAGTTTCAACCCAATCCAATGAGTACTTCACAGTGTAGGCTTTGGAGTTTTGACGCAACCTTTTGTTTGACAAACAATAGGACACAGATAAGGTGCTCTTAAATGGTCACTCTTTTTTAGAGCCCACTTTCTCTATTGTTTTGGTTATTAGCCTGTCTGACACTCGGACATTCTCATTGCAGTTTATAAGGGTTTGCTGAGTCTATACAAAGCAAGTTGTATATCATTGTAAAGCTTAGAATCTAAGCTTTCAAACTGTGCTGAAATTCAAAAAAAAAAAATTCCGACTTATTGGTCGTTTTGTGGTGGAGGGTCACATATTCTTGTGCACCAGTATCCTGATTAATTAATGTCTCTCCTTATAAAGAGGGGGGGGGGGGGGGGGTTTAAGGGGGGTCTTTCGAGTACAAACAATTTTGCAAAGTGAATGAACCAGCTGGAAGAAATGCATACACAATTTTTATAATTGACCTAGGTAAAATGTAATTCTGTGCAAGCAAAGGTTTGATTGCGATAACCATTTAACGCTACCGTATTTTGTTCTAACTAAAATAAATACCGAGAAGGTTCAAACAGGTGGAGCCATAACAGACAGCTTGCCTTTGAAGCGAGCTTCGATGCCGCCACCATTGGCGGATCCAGGGGGGCACAGCCGGCCCGTGGCCCCCTTTTGGAAGGGAAGTATGAATTTTTACCATAGACGATCCCCATTTTGTCGAATGTGCCCCCCCCCTTTTAGAGTGAAGATCTTTTTTTTTTTTTTTTTTTTTTGCTTGTCAGGGAATTATGGAGGCAAACTGGACCCCATAACCCCTTACTAAGCGATTTTTGAAGATTACACCCATAATGTCAAAATACTTGATGTAATTTTCCGAATATGATGAAGATATATTGGAAATGCGAGCGAGCTTTGGAAATTTTTTCCCCCTTAGTTTCTTTAATATAGGGGCACTGCTCATTCTTGTACAATTTAGGGCATTGTGCTCCTTCCTGCCCCCCCCCCCCCTGCTTCACTGTCCCACATTGTGCTGTTAGGTATGGAATCTACTATTATGAAGCCTCTCTAATTCTTTGGAGCTAGGTATTTGGCTCTTTCGTCGACTATAGTGCACATTTTGCAATCGACATCGGGATTCTATGTAAAAAGGGGCACTTATCAAAAGACAAAAGGGGGAACCTATGAGAAGGGGAAAAGGGTCACTTTGGGAGTACCTGAAAAAGCAGTCTGCCCCCTGCCCCCTCCCCCCCCCCCCCCCCCCTTCCTCCGGGAGTGCCTCCTCTGCATTTATGTCAGATATGCCATCCCAGGATCCCTCATCAGGCCCAGAAGATATAGTTCTGTTTTTCACCAGCCCGAGTTTTCAAAATAGCACGCTAATTCTGATCCAACTCTGATCCGAGAAAAACTAACCCGATCAGAACTAGCTCAATCTAATACCTAATGAAGACAAAATTAGAGGGCTATTTCATTTCAGATTCTTTCATTTCAGATTCAGATTCAAAACACATTTATTTCCTTCTCGTAATCATATAAGGACAAAATGAATTTCATGCAGCTTACAAATCCAAGTCAACGGGGTTTTTTTTTTTCTTCTTCTTTTTTTTTATTTTATTTTTTTTTAAATAGCGCGCTATTTTGAGAATTACCCCGCGAATAAGCTCGCTAATTCGCGGGTGGAGTATTTATGTATTTCTTTGTTCTTCTTCCTATCTTCTCTTTTCTGACCCAGCACTAATCCGAGGAAACTAACCCGATTAGAACAAGCTCGAGCTACTTCGGAGTGAATACGCAAATAGCGGGCTATTTCGTGGCTCGAGCTTACAAACTCAAGTCAACTTGGCTTTGCTGTGTATGAAATAGCGCGCTATTTGGCGAATAATTAAGCCCGCTAAATTGTATCTTTCCCTCATGTATTTTTGGGTTTCCTATTCATTTCTTAGGTCCTCTTCTCTCCATATTTTCTTTTTTCTGATCCAGATCCGATCCGAGGAAAACCGATCATAACTGGTTCGAGATAATTCGTAATGAATGCGCGGCAATTTTTTGTCACGGCCCGGGGGATACGACTAGCCTTTGCCGTCATTTTTTTTTCTATAAATCCCGCCGCCCCCCCCCCCCCCCCCCCCCCCCCCCCCCCCGTTTGCCGCCCATGCTCCTAAGGGTGGGTTATAAAAGGCGGCGTCAAAAAACTTTTACGGCGTCGGAGGGGGAGGGGGGTTTGGGTTTTTGAGGCCATGCCACTGAATAATACCAATAGAATCAACATGATAGAGTTCATTCCATCAATATGACAACTTCACATTCACTAAGATAGGATTCTTCAATGGATTTTGTTATATAGGGGAAGCGAGTACCACGAAATTTAAGGTGGGGCGTGCCTTCTTATCACGTGCCGCCCACGGGGCTACGCCGCTATATCCTTGACAAAGTTTGGATAAACATTAATTTCATGAAACACATAATGCATGACATTTCTCATCTGCTATACCTACGCGTAGATTTCCAAGAGCTCCATTTGTATATGCTAGATGTTAGAAAAGATTTGTTATTTTTGATTGTTGATAAATCAAAATTTATACCTCGTATCAAACTAAGGGGTTTACCTTGTAAAGTTGAAGGAAGTAAAATCTATTGGGAGCAAGTTTATTACTTTTCTCTGAATGATTTTCTTAAAATATTGCTCTGAATATTTAATTAGATTTTTTTTTTCAAGGGGACAAAATATGTGTATGAGTAACTCGTTCAGAACACAACAAATTGCCATCATGTTTTGCCGCTGTCCTTTTTACCAACCTTTTGCTGTCCAGTGTCATTAATGATTAATGCCTTTTGGTTCTCTGGAATTTCAGCTGCAATGCACAATGATAATTGTTTTATTCTGAGTTAATTATATATATATATATATATATATATATATAAAATATGTGTGTGTGTGTGTGTGTGTGTGTGATGATCGTGGTGCATGTAGACCCTATGCTTACTTATTCACTTTGCTATAAAGCCTAGAAATATCATCCTCTTTTACCTCTAGTTTTCCCGGCTTTATACGGATGGGAGGACGAACTGATTGATCAACATGACACCTTCCTATAATGTGGTCGCCTACTTCAGCATATTCTCCAAAATCATAGGAACATGCTGCACCCTTGTTAGATTCCCCGACTATTTCATAGTCTTGCCAATGACTACACTGATCCTGGTTCAGTGATGCTGGATTGGTGTCACCATGACGGTCCCTTCTCGATGTCGACGCCCTTCGCAACGACTCTTTTGATGGGGATGATTGCTCCAGGGTAAAGTATAAATGACTTCCATTATTGCTCTGGCGATTGAGTTTGATTTCATCTGTAGCGTCTCCCTCGAGCTGGAAATCAGTATTATGAGCGCTGTTGTTTGTGTTCGAAGTGTCAGGATTCGCTCTTCCTCTGGTCCAAACAGTGACCAAAGGTGTCTCCTGTTCACCACCACCTGCATTTTGCCCCTCATCTGAAGACTGATTCAATCGAGGGTTTGGTCCTAGTGCATTCCCCGAGGCCGAAATGACGAATTCATTCCTTTTACCTTGTTTACATCCAAACCAGACTCCACACACTGCAGTGGTAATTAACCAAAGCGCGAGAAATAGTAGCGTTGGAACGAAGAAAGCATTTTTGGAACTACGGGTAGGTTTTGATTCATCGGAATTTGATTCATTGCTGTCCTCAGAAGTTGTCGAGATCACGGTGAATCCAATGGTACCATTGCTGACCTGGTTGTCACCTCCTCTGGTTCGACACACCACCACTTTCCGGTCATCTTGGGAATTTATATCGCGTATCAACAGATATCGCCCTCCTTCTCGAGTCCATGAACGATTCTTTAAATCTTCTTCGCTCCCATCGGAATCGAAGAGGTGCCAATCGACATTCGATTCATTGTCGCATTCAACAATAACACTATTTCCTTTCACAGTGTATTGGGTTTTAATAATATTTGGGTAAGTGCAAGACTTGTTTGTAAGAATATCTGGAAAATATGCATTGCAAGAAGCATTATAAACGTTGTTGAAATCGTCTAAGGGAAGAGTTTTAATTATGATACTTTGAGATGAGCAAGGGGCATTACACGCTTCGTTAAGTCCAATTCCTTTGAAAGTTGAAGTAAAATTGAGTCCCGAGTATACTCCACATGATAATGCCATACTGATGTCTCCATTTTCATCAATTCTGGGCAATGCAATTGTACAGTTGGGTATAATAGTCCTTGCGTCAATTGATCTTACTCTATATTCTCGCAGAAAATTAACCTTATCATTTCCCAACTCGCATCTAAAGTTATAATGATTTCTAATTGATGTTAGTGACAAGATGGTAGTATTGTTACTTCGAGTCGCTTGAGCTTCTAAACCATCAGAAACGATGCCGTAAGCAATACTCTTCTCATTAATAGCTTCACATCGACCGTTCTGATTATACCGACAGGTGTAGATATTTTCGAACAGGTTTTGTGCAATATTAAAAGACCAAGTAAGATCCTCCGTAGAATTTGATTGACACGTTAGATTCACCCGATGGTTCGGCAAGGCTATCTTTCCAACAATTCTGTCTTGTTCTGCAGCACGCGACCAAGATTGGATCACAAACAACAGTACTAACATCGAACCTGAGATACCAGCCATGGTTATAGACCGGTCTGAAATGCACGTCTGCAGTATGCGTACCGTAGTATGTTTTTTAGCAAAATGATCGACCTCTAGCTGAGTCACCTCACGAATATGCCAGGGAATGCACGCTCGCTCACCGCACAGTGAATTGCAAATTCCATTGCTCGCCGCTCGGACATTTTTAATCATTTTTCCCATTGATACGGAAATGAGTATGAAGCGCTGACACTGATCTCTATACCCGCAATGTAAAGGCTCACCTCCATGATGAGAAACTCACACTGCTTTTTGCGTCAAAATGTATGTATAACTCAGATCAATAAATTGTAACAGGCGTGCGTAATGTATCCTAGTCAAGGGTGGCGATTTCTTGTCACGGCCGGGGGGGGGGGGGGGGGGGGGGGGGGGGGGGAGACGAGGCTAGCTACCGAGGAGTGGGAGGGGGTTCGGGGGTCTGTGACGGTTTACCCCCCCCCCCCCCCAAAAAAAAAAAAAAAAAAAAAAAAAAAAAGAAAAAAAAAAAGGGTTTAAGTACTGGTATACGAGGGAGCGTAGCGACCGATCTAGAAAATTTCCCATTATGAATAGTGAAACTTAGCATTATAGACTTAACAAGGTATTACAGCTTTTACTCATTATTTGCTACTCATTTTTGTTCAGTCTTCAAAAATTTCCCGGGGACGTGTACCCCCTCTGGGGATCGCCGCACATCGGCCAAAATCAACCAAAGTACACCAAAATAGGAGTTGGTGATTGTGATTATTCTAACTTTTTTTCATGTCCTATTGGAAGATAACACCATAACGAATTTGTTTTCTTAAAGCTGAAAAACTGTTCCTTTTTACGGCATTTTTAAAAAAAGTCACTACACTACATTTGGGAAAAAAGGTATGAATCTGTTATTGCTTGTGATTATCCCTGGTAACTCATTTAGCAATATCAATGAATATTAATTTGAAAGCTAATTGATATTTACTGTATAATCCTTTTGGCATTTACATGTAAGTCTCCACCAGTTTCCACGGAACTTAGCAACTGTATTTCAAAATGTGAAAACATTTTGTTACAGAAGCAAAGGAGTCTGGAACTAATCCCCAAGAAATGGAATAATCTTTTACATTATACCGATGGATCCAAATCTCCAGACACAGGAAAAGCAGCTGCAGCATACGTACCGTATTACAGATATATAGAAGCTAAGAGACTTCAAAATTACCCTTCCTCTTACAGAGCAGAACTAGTAGCTATTATTCTTGCTTTGAACTGGTTAAGTCAATTATATGGTCTCTACACAGGGGCGGTCATATTTTGTGATTCGCTTAGTGCTTTAAAGGCCAACAAAATTTAAGAAGAAGAGCAATTTATTTTTTAAATATTAATGGTATATACACAATTACATTACAAAGGGCTTCAAGTGTCGCTGGAATGGATACCAGGTCATTGTGAAATTAGGGCCGAGGTAGTCGATAACGCAGCCAAACAGGCCTTGCACCATATCCAAATTGATGTCAATTACAAAATGAGTAAGAACGATTCCAATAGCATTTACATATATATACCGATGGATCCAAATCTCCACACACGGGAAAAGCAGCTGCAGCATACGTACCGTATTACAGATATATAGAAGCTAAGAGACTTCAAAATTACCCTTCCTCTTACAGAGCAGAGCTAGTAGCTATTATTCATGCTTTGAACTGGTTAAGTCAATTATCTGGTCTCTACACAGGGGCGGTCATATTTTGTGATTCGCTTAGTGCTTTAAAGGCCATCAAAATTTAAGAAGAAGAGCAATTTATTTTTTAAATATTAATGGTATATACACAATTACATTACAAAGGGCTTCAAGTGTCGCTGGAATGGATACCAGGTCATTGTGAAATTAGGGCCAATGAGGTAGTGGATAACGCAGCCAAGCAGGCCTTGCACCATATCCAAATTGATGTCAATAACAAAATGAGTAAGGACGAATCCAATAGCATTTTAAAAGCTTATTACAAGCAAAATGGCAAAGAAGATGGGAAGAAACTAACTCCCCATTGAAATATATTCAAAATCAATTTCAAAGACGTTTAAGTGTAGCCTAAACCACAGAAGTAGTGAGTCTATTTTACACTGCCTGCGAATGGGCAATATTGGCCTAAATGAGAACCAGTTACATTTGAATAAGCATGCAAGCGGTTTATGCTCCAACTGCATTTTCTAACTCAATGTCCCAAATATCTAATTCAGAGGACGATGCTTTTAGTGGAAACAAATCAGCAGGAAGAAACTGATATAATAAGGTTACTCAAATCATCAGAGTTTTCTCATCAAAAAGCACTAGTGGCCTTCGTGAGAAGGACACAAAGAATATTACTCTAAACCCAAGTTTGACTATTAGTAACCAAAACGGTACATAAATAGTCAAGTTTATAGAGTTCAATACAAAGAATGAAGTTAATGATTTTCCTCTATACCAAATTTAGTGTATGATTTTTTGTCATGTATTATTAATTTGTTATAACTATTTACCTACCATATACTCATTACAATGATTATACGCCCGTTACTGCTCCCCGGAGGGATGGTATCGAAACTGTAATTAGAAGTAAGAAGATCATGATGCTTATATTTTCCCCATAAATGCTTTAATCAATAACTCATAACGTAAAAGGAAAATCTATCTTTATCATTTTTTTCATTCTATTTATAACTAAGTGTCATCAAAACAACACCAATAACTAATATCCCAATGGATATATCTAACCTATTATACCAATCAATGAAGAAACAAAGAGAAAATACATTACAAGTGACTAAATCCAGCCCATCCGCAGGTCCCCAAAAAGCGATCTATTTTATTTCCAGTTCTGCCTGACTATAAATACATAATGAGCAAGAACAGCCAGGAACATCTCATTTGCAAACTATTGAATAGACGACTTATCATTCACCAATTGTCATGAGTTATACATAAAAGAAGAGGGATCAGAGATTTGTGACATGCTTTTATTGTGTTCAAAATAAAAGACGAAATTGGTAAAAAATGGTGTTCTTTTAATGACAAAAAATGGAAATGAAATGAAATATAAATCTGGCCAAAACTACCATAGTTTTATTGTGAGCCAGGGCAAATTTGACATGAGCGTAAAGGGCATTTTTTGTACTTTCCAAAGATTGAAATAACATTAATGTGCACTTCATGACAGGGTCAGGATCCAGCAATATGTAACCAATGTACACACTTTGTCTTTAAAAAAGTCAATTCCAGCATTCCGATTGGTTACCACCACTCAAGATGTTTTCTCACAGCCAGGCAACAGCTATGCGCATGCTTGCGCAAGGATGAAGCAACAGGTTGCGCATTGTTTCATTCAACGCGCACTTGGTTACAGATGGCTCGCTTGCCAATCACAGGGCTAAGATTCTATGGTCTTGACCATGGTCTTGACAACGGATAATCTGCGGCTGAATATTGCTGGATCCTGTCTCTGTCATAAATTTATGGATGTTTTGAATGTAACGATGAAAAAGATGAGATTCCAGCGCTTCCATACATATTTTTCAATTCAATTCAATTCAATTTTATTTTATTTTCCAACAGAAAGGTACATATAAAAGTACATATGTGTCTTGATGGCGGCTCATACACTTTTTATATGTCTTTTAACAACTTGAAATCTTATGAAAAAAAGGCTTTTGTATGACTATTTCATCAGTTATTTTAAGCAACTTATTTCTAAAATTCTGACTGAAACAAAATATCCCTGTGTTGGTAAACTATTCATTTATTTTTGCAGAAAGTCTAATGAGCACAGCATATATTAATTGAAGAACATAACTTTAAAGATGACCATGCGATACAGCCGACTGGGTCCAGGGAGAGAGTCCATTTCGGGCACTGGAAGTAAAATGCGCGATATTTGCTCATTTGCATACGATCTGCGGTCTGAATCCTTTGTTTTTTTAAATACGAAACGCAAAACCGCTACAAACTTTCAAGATGATACCTAAAGTACTAGGGAACGCGTGTGCTATAGTCCCTGTAACTAACATCAACCAAAAGTATATACATTCTTGACTATTCTGAGCTGATCCCTTACTGCTGTATACTTTCCAAAGTAAGCCTTTCGCTCTCAAAGTCACTAACTACTGTACAATATTACGGACACTGCTCTATACTGGTATGCAATGACTTAAATCTCAAGATACTACATGTTTATACTGCCATCTGGTAGATCCAAAAAGTAAACAGACTTTCCAGTGGTCAAGGCAACGGGCCTTCCAAGTTCATGATCATTACATGATACAGTGCACTGGGGTGCCAAGTGTAAAAGAGTGTGTGTGTGTATATATATATATATATACTCTGATATTGTTTCAAATGTCTATGAATTTATATGTTTTTTGTATCTTCTGTGATCCATTATTCTTTGTAATGTTGTATATTTGTATTTTTATCAGCTTTGTGGAAATAAAATAAAAGAAATTTAAAAAAAATTAAAAAATTAAATAAATAAAAAATAAATAAATATATATATATATATATATATTTGTATGTAATAATGCACACGGCATGACTTGGACTATACACAATGTTCTATACATAAAGTGTGTCTACATAAGTCTCACTGTAAAACTATCTCAATATATTTGTAAACAAATTTTTAGGCATTTTACTCCCAGTGTTAAACATCGTATGCTCGATCTGTAATGAAAAACACAAGTCAGAAAAAATTGGAACCAGCGGGATTCGAACCTGTCATCTACTGCTTGCCAGGCAGCGAGTTGGTGCCAGGTAAAAATGCCAGAGGAAAAAATGCCAGAGGTAAAAATGCCAGAGGTAAAATTGCCCGAGGTAAAACTGCCGGAGGTAAAAATACCAGAGGTAAAAATGCCAGAGGTAAAAATGACAGAGGTAAAAATGCATTTTTTCCTCTGGCATTTTTACCTCTGGCATTTACTCCTCTGGCATTTTTACCACTGGCATTTTTACCTCTAGCATTTTTACCACTGGCATTTTTACCTCTGGCATTTTTACACCGAACCAGCGACTTAACCACCAGGCTATTCTGGTTCACGGCCAAGTCACGATGAACTGGAATCAAATACCCAAGATCCTCTTCTTTCTGACTCATTAATATTCAAACGGTCCGCCGTAGACAATGGTTAGTAAACGAAGAAGCTTGATGGGAGGAATTTTTAATTTGTAAACAATTTTTTAGGCATTTTACTCCCAGTGTTAAAGATCGTATGCTCGATCTGTAATGAAAAATACAAGTCAGAAAAAATTGGAACCAGCGGGATTCGAACCTGTCATCTACTGCTTGCCGGGCAG
Source organism: Heliocidaris erythrogramma (assembly GCA_025617745.1). Taxonomy (NCBI): domain Eukaryota; kingdom Metazoa; phylum Echinodermata; class Echinoidea; order Camarodonta; family Echinometridae; genus Heliocidaris; species Heliocidaris erythrogramma. The sequence goes on from CM046867.1 coordinate 41,795,294, forward strand.
CGACTTAACCACCAGGCTATTCTGGTTCATGGCCAAGTCACGATGAACTGGAATCAAATACCCAAGATCCTCTTCTTTCTGACTCATTAATATTCAAACGGTCCGCCGTAGACAATGGTTAGTAAACGAAGAAGCTTGATGGGAGGAATTTTTAATTTGTAAACAAATTTTTAGGCATTTTACTCCCAGTGTTAAAGATCGTATGGTCGATCTGTAATGAAAAACACAAGTCAGAAAAAATTGGAACCAGCGGGATTCGAACCTGTCATCTACTGCTTGCCGGGCAGCGACTTAACCACCAGGCTATTCTGGTTCATGGCCAAGTCACGATGAACTGGAATCAAATACCCAAGATCCTCTTCTTTCTGACTCATTAATATTCAACGGTCCGCCGTAGACAATGGTTAGTAAACGAAGAAGCTTGATGGGAGGAATTTTAATTTGTAAACAAATTTTTAGGCATTTTACTCCCAGTGTTCCAATTTTTTCTGGTTCCAATTTTTTCTGACTTGTGTTTTTCATTACAGATCGAGCATACGATCTTTAACACTGGGAGTAAAATGCCTAAAAATTTGTTTACAAATTAAAAATTCCTCCCATCAAGCTTTTTCGTTTAGTATCTCAATATACTTCAAGATTTGGTTAAAATTACAAAAGATATCTATATACAAAGTTTGACCATTACTGTATCTCTTAATATAAAGTACTCACACGCATACACAATCAAATGAAATATAGTAATGAATTCTACTTTGAATTGACCTGTCATTAGTCATATTAACAATTTACCAAGTGACAGGAAGACATCATGTAATCATGAATAAGATGAAATAACATATTCCAATATTCTGTAGATTATCACTGTAATTGAAATAACATATATGTATAACAATTTTAGCAAAATATATTACAAGAAAGTAACTTTTCTTACCTGTAATTAAAGATAAGAGAAGATAATGGTCAGTCACTCGGTTATTGGGCATCAACAATAAGAATGATGACCACATGTGAAGAGTTTTCTTGCAAAAGGCCCTAAATCCACTTTACCTACTTCTGAGTAAATTGAGATTTTTTGTTTCACACAGTTCTATGATTTCATTCAAGAAGATCTTCATGTATGTTTAAGAGGCATCACCACAGGTAACAATAATCACAATTAAAAAAATCCTGCGGCCGTCAAATATTTTATATGATTTTTAATATTTATTATTTTGTTGGATTTAGGGCCTTTTGCAAGAAAAGTGGGATTTAGGGCCTTTTGCAAGAAAAGTCTTGAATGATAATAATAGTTTACACATTAAAAACCTTTCTAATGAACCCAAAATCCACCGCCCTTCTTCCCCTAACCTCTTGTGCTGCTCCATCTTCCTAAAGTGTTCAATGGGTTATGATAAACCTTGCCTCATATAGCAACATTATAAAATCAATCAAAATTTAAACTTCAAAAGATAATTGTGGTGACTTATCGAAAATAATCATCTGACCTTAAAAATAAAGCAGACTTGGTCTAGATAACTGCATAAAATATTTGCTTTTCTAGGATAAACTTGCCTGATATAGCAACATTTTTAAGTCGATTCCAAAGATAATTTGTATTGTTTACTGACAGTAGCCAGTCATTATCTGCCCTTAATAAAGCAGATTTGCTCAAGATAAAAGCAATATCTACTGTATCCAGAGCAGAATGCATCATCATAATCAACATCACATCACGTAACCAATACCATCATTACCACCCGTACAATTGCCATCGTCATCACACCATTACCATCATCAGAACATTCAGCATCACACCATCATACACATGAATGAAATCAGCATCACCATCATCATAACCAACATCATCATTGTTGTTATCACCATTATTGCCATTATCATCACCATCATAACCATCATCATCATCGTCATTATGGTGATCGTAAATACCTTTATCGCCATTATCATTGCCACCACTATTATCATTATCTATATCACCATTTCTACCATCATCAGATTTATCACTGCCATCATCAACATCACCATCACCTTTGTCATGGCTGTATTATTCATGTCATTAGAGTTAACAGCATCTGCTGAACCTTTTTTCAATATCGCACCATCCTCATATCACCTACTCATGTACATCCAATAAGAATGAACTTATGTGAAATTAGAAGAAAGCAAGTTCATGTAAGAATAACATTCAATGCGATTTTACTTTTTCAACTAAACCTGAACACTTTTGGCAAGAAATATTTACACAGTGCGAACAAAATTCATATCTGCATGTTCGAATAAAAAGAATGGAAGAATAGAAACAATTTTTTTTTAATGTCATCACAATATCATTCTAGATGTATTATGTATTGGTCATAAATTAAAGGGAAAAAACTTTTATATTGCATAGTGGTGATAATTCATCGGACATTGTGGTCTATGTACATCCAATAAGAATGAACTTCAGTGAAATTAGAAGAAAGCAGGTTCATGTAAGAATAACATGCAATGCGATTTTACTTTTTCAACTAAACCTGAACACTTTTGCAAGATATTTTGCTGGGATTGTTGGTTATATCTGCAAGCTCCATTGTAGTAATTTTCAAGATCTTGATAAACGAAGGAATTTTGTGCATTTAATTCCCACAAAAAATGTCAAAAAGCTGGACAGATTCTCACACAGAGTCTATGGATAGATGGTTGTGTGGAGGCGCGTGATTGGTCATTCATGCCAAAAATCTATTCTCTTAGCCAATCAGGATGCAGGACAGATGAATGGATATAGGGCTTTTTGCAAGAAAAGTATTTAGGATTTAGGGCCTTTTGAAAGAAAACATAATTTTCATCTCATTTTTTAACAAACTTCCTGAAACTTTTAGAAGTTGAAATATAGCCAGTTTGATGCACATGGTGAATGTCTATTAAGGCATATAAAAAAGTGCCATATGATAAAAAATGGATTTAGGGCCTTTTGCAAGTAAGCTCTTCATGTGCTGACCAAGCTAAACAAAGGGGTCTTGGGGATAGTCCATTATATAAATTAGGGGTGTGGGGTGTCTTCCTACTGGAGGGGTTGAGATAATTCACTAAATATATACATGATGTAACAAATAGAAAAATGAAAGGGTGCCCTATTTTTGAAGGGGCCTCACACGCCTCTCATGTGATCTTCTTCCCACATAATAGGCTATCATAATGTTTCATGTTGCATTATATACCCAATACTACATAGTAACGTGGTATACATTTACTATGATATTTTATTGGAAAGGAAAATACTTGGTAGAAGTTTTCGAACCCGAAAAAACAACAAAAACCAGCAAACAAAACAAACGGAAACCAAGAAATTATGTGATAATTAACAAAACTTTATGAATGTTTGCAGTAATCAGCTACAGTGGCACGCATACAGAGAACTGGGCACTGGGCCACCAGAGGTGGGCTATTCTCCGTGTGGTCAACAGCTGGGGTGAAACCCGGTCTGGCTTGTCTTTGGTAGGTGCTGGCAAATCCATGAGACTGGGTTGAACCAATATCACGATTGCAAACGTAGATGGCGCCAATATAAATGTACCTTAAATTGATCAAGAGTGTCATATTAACGGTGATGGGTACTATGACTCTGATTCATCTATTTAAAGGGAAATTAACCTCAGCGTATGAATTAGCTTATTTTGAATGGTGTAGTATATGCCTCTTATTTGATACATGCAATTTCATGTAAAAACACAGGATATAGATATAAATCACTATTTTCCAGCCAAGTTATCGTCTGCTAGCAATAATAAGGGGGCTGCCATTACTTTATGTGTACACGAACATATTTTTCATCCCAAGTAAAATTTCCTTCATCGTTAACTTGTAATTGATTTTTAGAGGACAAATATATATTAGATAAAGTCACATATTCTGAAATGTAAGTTTAGTTTTATATATTTTTTAAAAGGTCTTAATTTGTTCATAAAAAATATACTTCATAAAAAATATACGTCAAGGACGGAGAATTGACGTCAAGGACGGAGACAATCGTAACAATACCAAAACAAAGCGAGGAATCTGCTTTACAGGATGGCTATTAGAACTCATGGGTCGTCAATTATCTAGGCCCATGGCCAATAACAATCGTAATACAATCAGAACAAAGCGACGTATCTGTTGTAAAGGTAGGCTATTATCAATGCATATGGTACCTAATGATCCGTGTCATGCACAAAATGGCAGCCTCCATGGAAAGACGTAGCAGACAATAGGTGCATCTAGAATATCACGTGGGGTTAATTGTCCTTTAAGTGTGAGACTGGGTTGGGCAAATCGCCTTCCAGTAGGCAAGTTACCCAGGATCTCAAGGATCTTGTGTGTTGGTGTCTCTTGTGAGCGACCTGCAACTGAACAGCGCCCCCACCCCGTTGATGTCAAAAGCTCATCCTTTTTATTCCTAGTTGAGCTCAGCTCCGACAATACTTATTTGTATATTGTGTAGGCCTATAATGTGTGTAAATATATAAAACATAATTGATGTTAGGCTATTTTAAGGGAAAAAAGAGAACATTAATCACTATAATTAGGTCCTGAAAACCCAGAATGTCTGTCAACACATCATTTTATGTTCCCTTCTTGTCTTTTTCCCTTCTTTTTATTGATATCGAATGGAGAGATGTTACCAAATAACAGGCATCACACGGTCTTGACTGGTATTGGAGGGGCCTAGGCTGTCATCAAGACAGTTGAGAAGCCTGTTCAATATACCGAACCGAAAATACATAAAAACGGACTACGATCTATGACGACGGCCTGCTATGTATTATCTCGCACAAATTGCGTAAAATACAAATCTAACATGTTTATATTTTAACGTGGCTAAACTTCATTTAAACCCGCATTCATATTATAATTCCATATTTATAAGCAAAATTTCCGGCGTAAATATTCAAAATTGAATGAAGCGCCGTAAAAACTAAATTTCATTTTTTCATTTCATTTCATTTATTTCCACTTCCAACAATATAAAATTCATAGGTTTACATCGTACATAGCAAATCAATGAAACTTACAATTATTGGTTACAGCGTACAGCGGACAATAGACATAGAAAACCCAAAACCAAGCTAGGTTGGTAGCGGAGGGGACTGCTAAAAGGCTGGGCTTGTAGATTGCAGCCCCCGATAACTTATAATTGCAAAAAATAGTGTATCGTTGAAAAGGGAACATATTTGTACATAAACCGGATAAACAAAACATAACAGGAGTGAAAGGGACAGAAAAGGAAGGGAGAAAAACAACGAGAGAGGGTAGGACTCTTACCTATAAACACGCACAACATAACACAGACCGACCAGAATGCGGATGGCAGCATAAATTGAATAGGAACGTAATCGTGTACAAAGTTTTAAATAATTTGAAGAAGGTTGAGGGATGATGAGTTTTAAAGAGCCGAGGTTTGAGAACAGTTAGTCAGAAGAATTTTTTAAAATTTAAATTTAAAAGAGTTTAAACTAGGGGCATTCTTGATGCTATTATCAAGAATAGTCCAGAGCTTCGGGCCTGTGAAAGTAAAGATGGATTTTATAGTTCTAGTTAATGGCAGATGAAATTCGTCAGATTGTCGTGTGGGGTATTGATGTATAGTTTTGTTTTTATTGAATATTATATTAAAGATTGAGGGTAGAGCATTATTATTCAACTGGTACATAAACTGACCGAGGTTATAGCGATATAAGTCAGTATCTTCAAGATTTTATTTTCTATAAATAAGACAGTATGGGATCTCCATGAAGTGTTACAAGGTTCTAGGACAATTACCCCCTGGGCAATCACCCCCCGGAAAATTACCCCCCGGAAAACTACCCCCCAAGGACAATTACACCCTGTAAAATTACCCCCCGGAAAATAACCCCCCAGGGACAACTACCCCCCAAGGACAATTACCCCCGGAAAATTACCCCCAAGGACAATTAACCCCCGGAAAATTACCCCCCAAGGACAATTACCCCCCGGAAAATTACCCCCAAAGGACAACCACCCCCGAGGACAATTACCCCCCCCCCCCCGGGGAATTACCACCCGGAAAACTACCCCCCGGAAAACTACCCCCAAGGACAATTACCCCCTGTAAAATTACCCCCGGCAAATACCCCCAGAAAGAAAGTCACTAATATTTTTTAAATGATATTTCTTCATGAAATTACATGCTCTAACCGTTTATGATAATTGTTTTTCACAAAATCAACGTGTTTAGAATAAGTTTCATGGAAATAAAATCATCTTCCTGCACGCCGATTGAAAATCTTGCTCAAGAGCTCCAAAATCAAATAAAATTAATGTACCAGAAAGCAGATTATTTACTTTATTTTTAAGCAGGAGCGTAGCCAGGGGGCGATGGGGGCGGTCGCCCCCCCCCCCCCCACCCCAAAAAAAAAAAAAAGCGAGAGCGAAAAAGCGGGGGCAAGTGAGAAAAAAAAAGCCTAAAAAGTTGCTATGAGCCGTTATCTTTCTATCCAAATTTGCTAAAACGGCAAAGTTTTCGCGCTTCGCGCAGGAAGGAGGAAACTCCACCCCCTCCCTGCGCGCCCACCGCTGTTAAATACAGTGCTGTATTGCGTCCAAATAAATGAAAAGAAGTCAGGGCATCGAACTAACTTTTCGCCCGAAAAAAGTGCATCACGAGCCGTCATCTTTCTCTCGAATTTGCTCAAATGTCCAAGCTCCCCCTCCGTTGTTACATATAGTGCAGTATTGCCCCAAATAACTGAAAAGCAGTCAGAGCGTAGACTAACTTTCCGCCTTAAAAAAAAGGTGCTACGAGCCGTTATCTTTCTCTCGAATTTGCTCAAATGTCAAAGCTTTCGCGCTTCGCGCGGGAAGGGGGAAAACTCCCCCCTCCCTGCACCCACCCCCTGGGGAGCACGCTTTGCGTGCTCATCACCAATTTTGCACGCTTCGCGTGCTCAACCGCACCCCCTAAAATGAAATCCTGGCTACGCGACTGTTTTTAAGCACCGTGCATACTAATAAATCTTGAAGGTAAATTTCATTCTGAAATAATTACTGAATCATAAAGCATAATATCTTAATTATAATAATAATCCAATATGAAATGGATCATGAGATAGATCATGAAATAGATCATACAAAGCTAAATACATGATCAGTTGATTAGCAAAATTACAGAGGATGCATAAAATGATGAAAACTTACACCCTATTTTCTTTGTTGGGTCCCCTTTTCTTTTGGCGACAGGATATAGCGCGTATACTCGCTCATAGATCTACGCGCAACCTATTATTAAATTTCTATATAGAGGTTTAAATTATCTTTAGAACACTTTGTGATGATTCCTGCCTTTGTTAAATTCACCCAAGGGTTAATGCGAAGTTTAAATTAACTTTTTTAGAATGGGGGAGGTAGCCCCATCGATAACAGACATCCTTGCTTTAATCCTCGATGAATTTATAGTTATGTTATTTGTTGTGTTATGATTATGTCATTACGCACTTTCATATTAATATTTTATTTTTCCTTCTTATTTTCCTTCTTATATATATTATATATTTATTACACAAGTTCCGTTTCTCAGTAGATCCTTCCATTTTTAAGGTTTACAGCAAATAATTCGATACATTCCTCCTTTGTTGAAATGATGATTTGCAAAATCCATTAAAGTAATGTCACTGAGTTCTGTGATTATTTGTCATAATTTTTGAAATATTGATTGTTCTGTTATAAGTGAAAATAAAACTGAACACTATTTAATATGCTGTTAAAGTTATCCACTTTTAAGGCGGAAAATTGTTGGTGATTGGCAACTAAATTAACATGGAGTGTGATAGATAATGTAAATAGTTTAATGTTCTTGTTATACGTAGATTTATCTTCGAATCGAATCGAAACATTTTTAATTTCATTATTACTTTTAATTAAATATCGTAATTGATAGGATTAGAGTAAATTGAATATATCATAAAGAAATGTGAGAAAATTACAATGCCCCGACCGGGATTCGAACCCGGGACCCTGGATTACATGACCAGTGCTCTACCAACTGAGCTATCCGGGCTCCCGTCGAAGCAAAGTAACAATCTCACATATAGCCCCTCAAATCGTCCTCTATAGAAGAAATTCGTTGGCATGGATTTGCCTGACTTAAAGGGAAATTAACCTCAGCGTATGAATTAGCTTATTTTGAATGGTGTAGTATATGCCTCTTATTTGATACATGCAATTTCATGTAAAAACACAGGATATAGATATAAATCACTATTTTCCAGCCAAGTTATCGTCTGCTAGCAATAATAAGGGGGCTGCCATTACTTTATGTGTACACGAACATATTTTTCATCCCAAGTAAAATTTCCTTCATCGTTAACTTGTAATTGATTTTTAGAGGACAAATATATATTAGATAAAGTCACATATTCTGAAATGTAAGTTTAGTTTTATATATTTTTTAAAAGGTCTTAATTTGTTCATAAAAAATATACTTCATAAAAAATATACGTCAAGGACGGAGAATTGACGTCAAGGACGGAGACAATCGTAACAATACCAAAACAAAGCGAGGAATCTGCTTTACAGGATGGCTATTAGAACTCATGGGTCGTCAATTATCTAGGCCCATGGCCAATAACAATCGTAATACAATCAGAACAAAGCGACGTATCTGTTGTAAAGGTAGGCTATTATCAATGCATATGGTACCTAATGATCCGTGTCATGCACAAAATGGCAGCCTCCATGGAAAGACGTAGCAGACAATAGGTGCATCTAGAATATCACGTGGGGTTAATTGTCCTTTAAGAGGGAAGACCTGTCTCATTGGTAGGCCATTATATAGCGTACGCATGGAATTGGTATGGATGTTCCCTCTACGCTCGATGGAAAGAGAGGGGCTATATATGTGAGATTGTTACTTTGCTTGGACGGGAGCCCGGATAGCTCAGTTGGTAGAGCACTGGTCATGTAATCCAGCGTCCCGGGTTCGAATCCCGGTCGGGGCATTGCAATTTTCTCACATTTCTTTATGATATGTTCAATTCATTACTTTTGTAATTAAAAGTATGGTGACAATAGAGATTTTCACCACATTGACATTAGTCAAGCGTAAACACAACAAATTAACCTTTTAAAACAGTTAAAGTAACAGTCCTTTGCTTCGAGAATTCATGAAAGGTCAAACTTCTATAAGGTCAGGGGGCCAGTAATTTTATCGGGGAATTATCCGGGGGGGGGGGGGGGTAATTGTCCTCGGGGGTGATTGTCCTTGGGGGAGGGGTAATTTTCCGGGGGGGGGGGGGAGGGTAATTGTCCATGGGGGGTAATTTTCCGGGGGGTGATTGTCCTTGGGGGGTAATTTTCCGGGGGGTAATTGTCCTCGGGGGTGATTGTCCATGGGGGGGGGGGGGGGGGGGTAATTTTCCGGGGGGTAATTAGCCGGGGGGTAATTGTCCTCAGGGGGTGATTGTCCTTGGGGGGTAATTTTCCGGGGGGTAATTAGACGGGGGTAATTGTCCTCGGGGGGTGGTTGTCCTTGGGGGTAATTTTCCGGGGGTAATATACCGGGGGGTAATTGTCCTTGGCGGGTGGTTTTACGGGGGGTAATTTTCCGGGGGGTGATTTTCCAGGGGGTAATTGTCCGGACACGGTGTTACAAATATCACGCATGGCTTTCTTTTGTAGAAGTAATATTCTATGAAGATAAGAATTGTGTGTATTTCCCCAAACAATAATGCAATAATTAAGATAGGGTAAATTTAATGTCGAGTAGAGCATTAGTAGTGAATTAGTTGGCAGAACAAATTTAACCTTCAGAAAAAGGGTTTGCGGTGCAACCATGTGAGTTGGAATAACTCCACGTTCCGGTCAGAATGCTCTGGCCGTCGTCAGGAGAATAAGGAGAGCGAATAAATCAGCAGAATTTATATATGAAGCGGTAGAAATTCTACACCTTGACAAGTCTTTTGTATATTATTCTTCCCAGAATTTTTGAAAGAGCGGGTAGAAGAGAAATTGGTCTAAATCTTCATACAATCAGGAACATCACCGCTAGTCAAAGACAAATTAAATATATGCACCAACGGATCGACTATGTAATTTATGACGTTTTTCAATAAAATGTTATCAATACCATCGTGTTCAGTACTCTTTTTATTTTTCAAATTGTGAAGTATATCTATTAACTCATTTCTATGTACAGTGACAAAAATCAGCGAATTGGGATTTGGCTGGTGTATGCAATCTGAAAATTTCTTTTGCGTTGGAGGTATATCTTTTGCAAGATTATGTCCTATCTGAGAGAAATATTGGTTGAATACATTAGCTATTTGTACTGAATCGTGGATTTCTACATTGTTATATTTAATATTTGTTATACGTGATTTATCGTTATTCTTATTATAACACTATTTATGATTTTACACGTTTTACTAATATCGTGTTTAAAGAGAATCAACTGATTTTGAAAATATTTCCGTTTTTCAATTCGTAATATTTTGGTGAGAATATTTCTGTAAGTAGTATATTTACGGTGAGACTTTACAGAACGCTGAATTTTGTTGGCGTAATATAAGTTGTTTTTTCGATTTATTGATCTTAAAATTGATTTAGTTATCCAAAGAAGTCTTGGACTAATTTTCTAACTCAATGTCCCAAATATCTAATTGAGAGGACGATGCTTTTAGTCGAAACAAATCAGCAGGAAGAAACTGATATAATAAGGTTACTCAATCATCATAGTTTTCTCATCAAAAAGCACTAGTGGCCTTCGTGAGAAGGACACAAAGAATATTACTCTAAACCCAAGTTTGACTTTTAGTAGCCAAAACGGTACATAAATAGTCAAGTTTATAGAGTTCAATACAAAGAATGAAGTTAATGATTGTCCTCTATACCAAATTTAGTGTATGATTTTTTTTTCATATATTATTGATTTGTTATAACTAATTACCTACCATATACTCATTACAATGATTATACGCCCGTTACTGCTCCCCGGAGGGATGGTATTGAAACTGTAATTAAAAGTAAGAAGATCATGATCCTTATATTTTCCCCATAAATGCTTTAATCAATAACTCATAACGTAAAAGGAAAATCTATCTTTATCATTTTTTTCATTCTATTTATAACTAAGTGTCATCAAAACAACACCAATAACTAATATCCCAATTGATATCTAATTGATATCTAGCCTATTCTACCAATCAATGAAGAAACAAAGAGAAAATACATTACAAGTGACTAAATTCAGCCCATCCGCAGGTCCCCAAAAAGCGATCTATTTTATTCCCAGTTCTGCCTGACTATAAATACATAATGAGCAAGAACAGCCAGGAACATCTCATTTGCAAACTATTGAATAGACTACTTATCATTCACCAATTGTCATGAGTTATACATAAAAGAAGAGGGATCAGAGATTTGTGACATGCTTTTATTGTGTTCAAAATAAAAGACGAAATTGGTAAAAAATGGTGTTCTTTTTATGAAAAAAAATGGAAATAAAATGAAATATAAATCTGGCCAAAACTACCATAGTTTTATTGTGAGCCAGGGCAAATTTGACATGAGCGTAAAGGGCATTTTTTGTACTTTCCAAAGATTGAAATAACATTAATGTGCACTTCATGACAGGGTCAGGATCCAGCAATATGTAACCAATGTACACACTTTGTCTTTAAAAAAGTCAATTCCAGCATTCCGATTGGTTACCACCACGCAAGATGTTTTCTCACAGCCAGGCAACAGCTATGCGCATGTTTGCGCAAGGAGGAAGCAACAGGTTGCGCATTGTTTCATTCAACGCGCACTTGGTTACAGATGGCTCGCTTGCCAATCACAGGGCTAAGATTCTATGGTCTTGACAACGGATAATCTGCGGCTGAATATTGCTGGATCCTGACTCTGTCATAAATTTATGGATGTTTTGAATGTAACGATGAAAAAGATGAGATTCCAGCGCTTCCATACATATGTGTCTTGATGGCGGCTCATATACTTTTTATATGTCTTTTAACAACTTGAAATCTTATGAAAAAAAGGCTTTTGTATGACTATTTCATCAGTTATTTTAAGCAACTTATTTCTAAAATTCTGACTGAAACAAAATATCCCTGTGTTGGTAAACTATTCATTTATTTTTGCAGAAAGTCTAATGAGCACAGCATATATTTACTGAAGAACATCTATCTTCTATCTATCTATCTATCTATCTATCTATCTTCTATCTATCTATCTATCTTCTATATTACTAAAAAAATGGATTCTGTCTGTCTGTCCGGCTATGCGTTTCGCCATCTGTTGACGCATTGAGTTGAAAGTTGGTATAGGGATAGGTGTTGGGTCCACGAGGTTTGTGGCGCACTTTTCGTGTTGATCCGAGAGGTCAAAGGTCATCTAGGGGTCAAATAGGGTCAAATCTTAACCGAAAGTGCTATGGAGTTGAAAGTTGGTATAGGGATAGGTGTTGGGTCCACGAGGTTTGTGGCGCACTTTTCGTGTTGATCCGAGAGGTCAAAGGTCATCTAGGGGTCAAACAGGGTCAAATCTTAACCGAAAGTGCTATGGAGTTGAAAGTTGGTATAGGGATAGGTGTTGGGTCCACGAGGTTTGTGGCGCACTTTTCGTGTTGATCCGAGAGGTCAAAGGTCATCTAGGGGTCAAACAGGGTCAAATCTTAACCGAAAGTGCTATGGAGTTGAAAGTTGGTATAGGGATAGGTGTTGGGTCCACGAGGTTTGTGGCGCACTTTTCGTGTTGATCCGAGAGGTCAAAGGTCATCTAGGGGTCAAATAGGATCAAATCTTAACCGAAAGTGCTATGGAGTTGAAAGTTGGTATAGGGATAGGTGTTGGTCCACGAGGTTTGTGGCGCACTTTTCGTGTTGATCCGAGAGGTCAAAGGTCATCTAGGGGTCAAATAGGGTCAAATCTTAACTGAAAGTGCTATGGGGACCAAAGTTGGCATGTGGGGTGAAGTTAGGTTAGCGAAAATTTTGGCACCGATTACAAGGTCATCCGAGGTCATTTCAAGGTCAAATGGTAGGGAATGTCCTATGGGGACCAAGGATGAGATTTGTTTATTTGCAAAGTCTGAGAACCGCGTACGTCCGAGAACCGCGTATGTCCGAGAACTGCGATCTCCCGGGTAATCGGCTAGTAACTTTAAAGATGACCATGCGATACAGCCGACTGGGTTCAGGGAGAGAGTCCATTTCGGGCACTGGAAATAAAATGCGCGATTTTTGCTCATTTGCATACGACCTGCGGTCTTACTGAATCCTTTGTTTGTTTGTTTTAAATACGAAACGCAAAACCGCTACAAACTTTCAAGATGATACCTAAAGTATTAGGGAATTCGTGTGCTATAGTCCCTGTAACTAACATCAACTAAAATTATATACATTCTTGACTATTCTGAGCTGATCCCTTACTGCTGTATACTTTCCAAAGTAAGCCTTTCGCTCTCAAAGTCACTAACTACTATACAATATTACGGACACTGCTCTGTACTGGTATGCAATGACTTAAATCTCAAGATACTACATGTTTATACTGCCATCTGGTAGATCCAAAAAGTAAACAGACTTTCCAGTGGTCAAGGCTACGGGCCTTCCAAGTTCATGATTATTACATGATACAGTGCACTGGGGTGCCAAGTGTAAAAGAGTGTGTGTGTGTGTATATATATATATATATATATATACTCTGATATTGTTTCAAATGTCTATGAATTTATATGTTTTTTGTATCTTCTGTGATCCATTATTCTTTGTAATGTTGTATATTTGTATTTTTATCAGATTTGTGGAAATGAAATAAAAGAAATTTTAAAAAAATTTAAAAATTAAATAAATAAAAAAATAAATATATATATATTTGTATGTAATAATGCACACGGCATGATTTGGACTATACACAATGTTCTATACATAAAGTGTGTCTACATAAGTCTCACTGTAAAACTATCTCAATATATTTGTAAACAAATTTTTAGGCATTTTACTCCCAGTGTTAAACATCGTATGCTCGATCTGTAATGAAAAACACAAGTCGGAAAGAATTGGAACCGGCGGGATTCGAACCTGTCATCTACTGCTTGCCAGGCAGCGAGTTGGTGCCAGGTAAAAATGCCAGAGGTAAAATTGCCAGAGGAAAAAATGCCAGAGGTAAAAATGCCAGAGGTAAAAATGCGAGAGGTAAAATTGCCAGAGGTAAAAATGACAGAGGCATTTTTTCCTCTGGCATTTTTACCTCTGGCATTTTTACCTCTGGCATTTATTCCTCCAAGAAGCTTGATGGGAGGAATTTTTAATTTGTAAACAAATTTTTAGGCATTTTACTCCCAGTGTTAAACATCGTATGCTCGATTTGTAATGAAAAACACAAGTCAGAAAAAATTGGAACCAGCGGGATTCGAACCTGTCATCTACTGCTTGCCAGGCAGCGACTTAACCACCAGGCTATTCTGGTTCACGGCTAAGTCACGATGAACTGGAATCAAATACCCAAGATCCTCTTCTTTCTGACTCATTAATATTCAAACGGTGCGCCGTAGACAATGGTTAGTAAACGAAGAAGCTTGATGGGAGGAATTTTTAATTTGTAAACAAATTTTTAGGCATTTTACTTACTTGTGTTTTTCATTACAGATCGAGCATACAATCTTTAACACTGGGAGTAAAATGCCTAAAAATTTGTATACAAATTAAAAATTCCTCCCATCAAGCTTCTTCGTTTACTATCTCAATATACTTCAAGATTTGGTTAAAACTACAAAAGATATCTATATACAAAGTTTAACCATTACTGTATCTCTTAATAATAAAGTACACACACGCATACACAATCAAATGAAATATAGTAATGAATTCTACTTTGAATTGACCTGTCATCAGTCATATTAACAATTTACCAAGTTATAGAAAGACATCATGCAATCATGAATAAGATGAAATAACATATTCCAATATTCTCTAGATTATCACTTTAATTGAAATAACATATATGTATAACAATTTTAGCAAAATATATTATAAGAAAGTAACTTTTCTTACCTAACAAAACTTTATGAATGTTTGCAGTAATCAGCTACAGTGGCACGCATACAGAGAACTGGGCACTGGGGCCACCAGAGGTGGGCTATCCTCCGTGTGGTCAACAGCTGGGGTGAAACCCGGTCTGGCTTGTCTTTGGTAGGTGCTGGCAAATCCATGAGACTGGGTTGAACCAATATCACGATTGCAAACGTAGATGGCGCCAATATAAATGTCCCTTAAATTGATCAAGAGTGGCATATTAACGGTGATGGGTACTATGACTCTATTCGTCTATTTAAGTGTGAGACTGGGTTGGGCAAATCGCCTTCCAGTAGGCAAGTTACCCAGGATCTCAAGGATCTTGTGTGTTGGTGTCTCTTGTGAGCGACCTGCAACTGAACAGCGCCCCCACCCCGTTGATGTCATAAGCTGATCCTTTTTATTCCTAGTTGAGCTCAGCTCCCACAATACTTATTTGTATATTGTGTAGGCCTATAATGTGTGTAAATATATAAAATATAATTCATGTTAGGCTATTTTAAGGGAAAAAAGAGGACATAATTACACTATAATTAGGTCCTGAAAACCCAGAATGTCTGTCAACACATCATTTTGTGTTCCCTTCTTGTCTTTTTCCCCTTCTTTTTATTGATATCGAATGGAGAGATGTTACCAAATGACAGGCATCACACGGTCTTGACTGGTATTGGAGGGGCCTAGGCTGTCATCAAGCCAGTTGAGCAGCCTGTTCAATATACCGAACCGAAAATACATAAAAACGGACTACGATCTGTGATGACGGCCTGCCATGTATTATCTCGCACAAATTGCGTAAAATACAAATCTAACCTTCATCTAAACTTCATTTAAATATTATAATTCCATATTTATAAGCAAAATTTCCGGCGTAAATATTCAAAATTGAATGAAGCGCCGTAAAAACTAAATTTCATTTTTCATTTCATTTCATTTAATTCACCTTCCAACAATATAAAATTCATAGGTTTACATCGTACATAGCAAATCAATGAAACTTACAATTATTGGGTACAGCGTACAACGTACAATAGACATAGAAAACCCAAAACCAAGCTAGGTTGGTAGCGGAGGGGACTGCTAAAAGGCTGGGCTTGTAGATTGCAGCCCCCGATAACTTATAATTGCAAAAGATAGTGTATCGTTGAAAAGGGAACATATTTGTACATAAACCGGATAAACAAAACATAACAGGAGTGAAAGGGACAGAAAAGGAAGGGAGAAAAAGAACGAGAGAGGGTAGGACTCTTACCTATAGACACACACAACATAACACAGACCGACCAGAATACGGATGGCAGCATAAATTGAATAGGAACGTAATCGTGTACAAAGTTTTAAATAATTTGAAGAAGGTTGAGGGATGATGAGTTTTAAAGAGCCGAGGTTTGAGAACAGTTACTCAGAAGAATTTTTTTCAATTTAAATTTAAAAGAGTTTAAACTAGGGGCATTCTTGATGCTATTATCAAGAATAGTCCAGAGCTTCGGGCCTGTGAAAGTAAAGATGGATTTTATAGTTCTAGTTAATGGCAGATGAAATTCGTCAGATTGTCGTGTGGGGTATTGATGCATAGTTTTGTTTTTATTGAATATTGTATTAAAGATTGAGGGTAGAGCATTATTATTCACCTTGTACATAAACTGACCGAGGTTATAGCGATATAAGTCAGTATCTTCAAGATTTTATCTTCTATAAATAAGACATCAGTATGGGATCTCCATGAAGAGTTACAAATAACACGCATGGCTTTCTTTTGTAGAAGTAATATTCTATGCAGATAAGAATTGTGTGTATTTCCCCAAACAATAATGCAATAATTTAGAGGGGATTAGGACCGTAGGTAATCTGTGGAGAGAAACATGACATCCTGTTGAGGAAAGAAATTAAGGTTAAAACATACATATGGAAAAAGGTGAAATATTGACACCAGAATGAGTATACTAATAATAAATATAATAAATGTTATGAATGAAGTGGACAGGTGTGGCTGTGGAGAGAAAGGTGAAAAAACAATGATAATAATAATAATAATAATAATACCTGGCATTTTTAAAGCGCCTTTCCCAAGTACTGGCTCAAAGCGCTATAGATATATATTATTACCCCGGTTCATTGGATTCTGGCATGCCCGCACACAGTGTATGCACATTCTCCACTCCCTAGGGAGCATTCCAGCCAGTCGCCTGTTAAGCGCACACATGCTAAGCAAAGGACATTACCTTTTCGCCATCCTACCGGGTACCCATTTAACACCTGGGTGGAGAGTGGCAAATGTAGATTAACGTCTTGCCAAAGGACGCTAGTGCTGCGGTGGGATTCGAACCCCGGACCTTGTGGTTCACAGTCCGGGGACTTATCCACTGATCCACAACAAATTGAGGAGAGAAACATGAAATCCTGTTAGAGATAATCTGTGGAGAGAAAGAAGTCATCCTGTTGAGGAAAGACATTAAGGTTAAAAACATACATGTGGAAAAAAGTGTGAAATAATGACATCAGAATGAGTATCCTAATGATTAATATAATGAATGTTATGAATGAAACAACAAAACAAAGGTAATGGACAAATTGAGGAGAGAAACATGAAATCCTGTTGAGGGAAGCAATTGTGGTTAAAATACATGTGGAAAAAAAAACGGTTGATAAATGATGACATCAGGAGTTGCCTGTGGAGGGAAAGGTGATGAACAGTGGTAAACATGTACAACCTGTGGAAACAATGGGGTGATGACGAAATCAGAAAGAGTAAAATAAACAACACAAAATTCTGTTGAAGAAAGCAATTAAGGTTGAATATCTGCGGGAAAAAAAATATATAATACTAGTTATTATTGGAAGAGTGAAAACCAAATGTCGCTGATCTGCAAACCCTTGTCCTGTGTTACTGTGTTATGTCTGTGAATCTCGATGGCTTCACGGACCCTCCTGGTGTACCAGGAGCGTAGAGTTATTCCAACCCACATGGTTGCACCGCAAACCTTTTTTTTCTGAATTACAACTTCACCATGCAAACCTTCAAATTTAACCTTATTTATAATTCCTATATTCCGGGAAATTGTTCGACAAATTGTATCAATGTGTACTTTCCATCAGAGTCTATCGTCTACTGTCAAACCTAAAAATTTCATTGAAGAAATGACTTCAATATCAGTACTATCTAGTTTAATGTTATGTGGTAAGATATCTATATAATTGCTAAAGAGCATACATTTTGTTTTTTGTAAATTTACTGACAACTTATTGGCTCTTATCCATTGTAACAATTTGTCTAATTCAATGTTTAGGGTATTAATCTAAATATCAGGATTTGGATGTGAGAGGAGCACATTCGAGTCATCTGCAAATAACATAAAAGAGAGGATATTAGATGAGTTATGGATATCATTGATATAGATTATAAATAAAAGGGGGCCCAGTAAACTACCCTGCGGAACCCACAGTTTACATCCTGCATAGAAGAACATTGGTCATTTATGCATACAAATTGTTTTTCGGTTTGTTAGATAGTTGCTGAACCACTCCAAGGCCTTGCCACGAATTCCATAATTGTTCAATTTGTAGAGAAGTATTTTATGATCTATGGTATCAAAGGCCTTGGAGAGGTCCAGGAAAACACCCACAGTATGATTTAATTTATCAATAGCCCTTGTAATTTTTTCGACAAAGGCAAGCACAGCATGGGATGTACTATGCCCTTGGCGAAAGCCAAACTGAAAATCAGAAATTATGTTGTTTTTATTAAGGAAATTTAGAAGTCTTTTGTATATTATTCTTTCCAGAATTTTTGAAAGAGCGGGTAGAAGAGAAATTGGTCTAAAATTACAAATATTACATTTTTCTCCTTTTTTGTAAACCGGAATAACCTTGGAAATCTTCATACAATCAGGAACAACACCGCTAGTCAAAGACAAATTAAATAAGATCTGTGAAGTTGTTTTGATAATTCGTTATTCGATAATCGATATTCATTTGATATTCATTTGATATTCATTTGATATTCATTTGATATTCATTTGATATTCATTTGATATTCAAAATTGCCTAAAGTCTGATTTTTTTTTGACGTATACCTGGCGCCCACAGTCCCCGATCTAATGCCATGATGACCTTGACCTTGACCCCTCAAGGTCACGGTCAAAAATGGCGCCAAAAATGAATACTAGCTTTTTGACGAACCGAAAGTGGCCCAAAATCCAAAATTTTTTCACCCCTGCCTGGCGCCCACGGTCCCCGATCTAATGACATGATGACCTTGACCTTGACCCCTCAAAGTCACGGTCAAAAATGGCGCCAAAAATGAATACTAGCTTTTTGACGAACTGAAAGTGGCCCAAAATCCAAATTTTTTTCACCCCTGCCTGGCGCCCACGGTCCCCGATCTAATGCCATGATGACCTTGACCTTGACCCCTCAAGGTCACGGTCAAAAATGGCGCCAAAAATGAATACTAGCTTTTTGACGAACCGAAAGTGGCCAAAATCCAAAATTTTTTCACCCCTGCCTGGCGCCCACGGTCCCCGATCTAATGACATGATGACCTTGACCTTGACCCCTCAAGGTCACGGTCAAAAATGGCGCCAAAAATGAATACTAGCTTTTTGACGAACTGAAAGTGGCCCAAAATCCAAATTTTTTCACCCCTGCCTGGCGCCCACGGTCCCCGATCTAATGCCATGATGACCTTGACCTTGACCCCTCAAGGTCACGGTCAAAAATGGCGCCAAAAATGAATACTAGCTTTTTGACGAACCGAAAGTGGCCCAAAATCCAAATTTTTTTCACCCCTGCCTGGCGCCCACGGTCCCCGATCTAATGACATGATGACCTTGACCTTGACCCCTCAAGGTCACGGTCAAAAATGGCGCCAAAAATGAACACTAGCTTTTTGACGAACTGAAAGTGGCCCAAAATCCAATTTTTTTTCACCCCTGCCTGGCGCCCACGGTCCCCGATCTAATGACATGATGACCTTGACCTTGACCCCTCAAGGTCACGGTCAAAAATGGCGCCAAAAATGAATACTAGCTTTTTGAATGCCAAACACTATGAACATGACGAACAAAGAAGCGGACAATTTATGCAGCTCCTCATTGTACCCTTCACAATTGCACTGGTTAACAAAAGAACAACCATTCATTGCTATCCTGTAAAAATATGTAGAACAGGTGTCACATAATAGCAGTGAAGGGATGTCATTTTGTCTACTAGACCAATTGTGGAGGGTACAATGAGGAGCAGCATAAATTGTCCGCTCTCTTTGTCATCATGTTCATAGTGAAAATAATGCAAATAAGCTTTATTTCATTTATTAATTTCTTTATTTATCTATTTATTTAAATACATACTTTTCAGTTTAAAGTGTCAAAATAACATTCAACCAACCAAACCATTCATAAACATGTATCCATCCGTCAAGCATGCCACTCGTCCATTAACCTATCAAATCATATTCTTTCAGGCCTTCAGCACATTTTTTGTTTATTTCATAAAATTTTCTTAATTAAATATAGCCTTTTGCCCTTTCACAAAATCAAGTTCACATAGTTTATCTCGATTTATTTCTAAAAGTTCACACAAAATGAACATAAAAAATTAAATACGTGTACTTCAATCATAAAATTCAATAAATGGTACATGTATATTTACACATTAATCTCCTCACAAGATATTAAAGGCAGTGGCTAACTTTGTGAGCAGCCGATTTAAAAAATTCTCAAACTAAGATGAAACACGTGTAGGAGTACTTGTATTTGTACAAAAATACCCTGAAACTAATTTGGAATGAAAAACTGTTAGGAAGACGTCTAGTCTGTGCAACCGACCGTTATATATTTTTCGAACATTGGTTCACATTTCTAATATTTAAAAATACTTCCTGTGGATATTATACTTTGAAACTTTCAGACCTGTATTTTTACACTATAACCCTTATGTTTAGACCATTTTCATTTAGCAAAATTAGCTTTTTATTTTAATTATAATGTTAACCAATGCCTTTAAAAGATTCTCTATACCACGGTTCCATGACATATGCTCCGCCGACATATGCTCCGCCGACAACTGCTCCGAAAAATGCGACAAGTGCTCCGCGACAAATGCTCCGGGACAATTGCTCCGCCGATATTTGCTCCGCCGACACTTGCTCCGCCGACACTTGCTCCGCCAACAGTTGCTCTGCCGACATTTGCTCTGGCGACAATTGCTCCGCCGAAATATGCTCCGAAATAACGACATTTGCTCCGCCGACAGTTGCTCCGCCGGCAGTTGTTCCGCCGAAATATGCTCCGAAATTACGACATTTGCTCTGTTTGCTCCGTGGGTTCCATGACATGCTCCGCGGACAAATGCTCCGCCGACAACTGCTCCGAAAAATGCGAAAAGTAGGCAAGCTTATAAGTGCCAACCAGATAACGAGATAAGAAGACGAGAAGACAAGATTAATGACGAGAAGACGAGTTATTGGAACTCGGCAAGTCGACTTATTATGGACAAGAAGACAAGAAGACGAGTTGTTGGAAGTCGGCAAGTCGACTGGTATAAGACGAAAAGACAAGATGACGAGTTGTTGAAACTCGGCAAGTCGACTTGTTTGGTACAAGAAGACGAGTTGACGAGTTATTGGAACTCGGCAAGTGGACTTGTTTAGGACAAGAAGATAAGATGGAGAGTTGTTTGAACTCGGCAAGTTGACTTGTTTAGGACAAGAAGACGAGATGACAAGCTAATGCAATTTGGCAAGTCGTTATCTCGTCTTCTTGTCCCATAAAAGTCGACTTGCCAAGTTGCATTAACGCGTCATCTCGTCTTCTTGTCCTAAACAAGTCGACTTGCCGAGTTCAAACAACTCGTCATCTTGTCTTCTTCTCCCAAACAAGTCGACTTGCCGAGTTTCAACAACTCGTCATCTTGTCTTTTCGTCTTATACCAGTCGACTTGCCGAGTTCCAATAACTCGGCTTCTCGTCATTAATCTTGTCTTCTCGTCTTCTTATCTCGTCATCTGGTTGGCACTTATAAGCTTCCGTAGAAAAGTGCTCCGCGACCAATACGAAAATTTCTCGGCCGAATTATGCTCCAATATATATCTTTCTTTAATATGTTATTCTTTTTTTCCCCTCTATCTTCTTCTATCTCTCTTTTCTTATGTTATTCTTTGCTTTATCCTTCTCTCGTTCTATCTTTGCTTATGTTATTATTTGCTTTTCTTTTATATTTTATCTTAGTTATCTCCTTTTGTTATTCTTTGTGTTTATCCAGGAGCGGCTCTACGGGGGGAGGGGGGGTAGGGCTTTGGGGCTAAATGACCCTCAAAAAGTCGCTAAAGCCCCTCCCCAAAAAAACGGACAAGATGAAATTTCAATTGCACAATCTTCCAATATCCTTATATCCTTCGAGCCTTATCCTTTTGTCTTTCTATCTCTTTCATATATGCATTTATTTATCCTTCTATCTTGCCTGATGTTATTCTTTTTATGAGAGAGTTTACTCTCAATTTTCATTGTTTTTATCCTTCTACAGTATGATATTCATGGCCGTAGGCAGCGGGGGGGGGGGGGGGGGGGGGGGCTGCCCCTCCGGCGTAAGAACGTCGGGCTCCACCGGGATCGGACAAAGGTTCAGGGGGGGGGGGTGAGCCCCCACCCGATCCTTTGTCTAGCCCGACCTTCCTATGCCCACGGTTGCCACCAGAAATTTTTGAAAACTTACATTTTTTTAAACTAAAAATCCTTCAATTTCACAAGCAAAAGCTCCCCTGTTACCCGCTCGGTCGCTTCGCGCTCTCTCTCTCTCTCTCTCTCTCTCTCTCTCTTGAGGTTCTTCGAAAATTTTTGCGCATTTGCATTTTATAGGCGGAGCATTTGTCGCCGGAGCAAACGTCGTAATTTCGGAGCATATTTCGGCGGAGCAAATGTCGGCGGAGCAACTGTCGGCGGAGCAACTGTCGGCGGAGCAAGTGTCGGCGGAGCGAGTGTCGGCGGAGCAAATATCGGCGGAGCAATTGTCCCGGAGCATTTGTCGCGGAGCACTTGTCGCATTTTTCGGAGCAGTTGTCGGCGGAGCATATGTCGGCGGAGCATATGTCGTGTCACCCTATACCACAGACACAGCCTTTTTCACATCTTAATATGGCTATAGGAAAATTCATGGCACACAATACAAAATAATTTAGGGGCGGATCCAGGATTAAGTATAAGGGGCGCACACAAATGCAGGTTTTTCAACTTTTGGAAAAGGTAGACCCGTATTTGTTTTTGGTCTCGCCAGCTTTTCGAAGTTTTGTGTGTACGTGATGTGCAGTAGGTAGGTGGATATCCTGGTCAAAAAACCCTTCAAATACGCGCCAACATAATAACTATGTGTGATATTTCTGATGTGAATCAGACTAAGCAGCATAAGAAGGACTATCATCTACGTTCGAAAGACAGAAAGGTAGAATTTTGTCCAAAAACTCCTCTCAAAATGCCGACCAGCTCACAGGAGGACCTAAACAAAAGCCTAGCTGCCTTCATCGCCAAGCCTACCCCGTCCAACAAGGAGAAGGTCGCTGGACAAAAATCAGCGGCAAGTGGAGCCACACCCCGCTTTGATAACAAACGGCCCGACATAGCAGCAGGGGCTCGGTCACGCACTACTGCCACCGCACAAAAGAGCCACTCACATCTCGCGGCTATAGTGGAAGCAGCCGTCCAGAAGGCAAACGCTGAATCCTACGCGGATATTAATAAGAAGCTTGATCTGGTACTAAGTGAGATTTCTACTTTCAAAGCTGATCTCGTTGTTACCAAGCAACTTGTGGCTGACCTTGAAATATCTGTGGCCGACAGCTCAGCTCGAGTCAGTACCATGGAATCTGTTACCATACCTAATGTAGCTGACGATTGCAAGAAATTGGTGAGTGATATAGAGGAAAAATTGATCTTGCAGGAAATCCATACACGATGAATTTGTTACTGTATGGCATCGAGCAGAAAAGAGATGAGAATGTTTTGGCCGAGACAACGACCGCCATCGCTGAGATCCTCAACGTTCCTCTCGACGTTGCCCAGAAGATACCGATCGCAAACGCGCACAGTCTTCCATCAGTTCGGAACCTGTCGAATAACACCCGCGAGCCCCCTAACCCAATCATAGTTCGTTTCGTCAATATGAAGGACCGTGACAATGTCCTACAAGCCTTCAAGCGACCGGATTACGCCCGCCGACGATCTTTGAGAGACGAAGAGGCCGCCGCCAATAGACCGATCACCGTCAGGACGGATTTGCCTGCAGCCATGAAGCGTGAACGGGGCCGCCTATCATCTATTGCTTTCAAGCTCAGGAAAGAATCGAAGTTGATGACACGTATCAAAGTCGTCAAAACAAAAGTCATCCTCCAGACAAAACGCAGCAGGGAAGATACCTGGGATACATGGAAAGAATGACTGCCGTAGGTAAATATAAATTCACCTCATTTCTCTTGATTTTCATATAATTTAGGAGAAAGGAGAAAAGGGTCCCCTATATCCCTGATAGCAGAGAGTGGTAAAAATGACGTGATATTGACGTGATATTTACGTCGTGGTTTACGTCTTTTTTACGTCCTGTAATTACGTCAATAAGACGACAACTTGCACCAACGCAAGACGTCATGAGGACGACTTATTTTGACGTCATCTTTACGTCTTGCAGGTCACTGAATGACGACTTCATGACGTCTTTTGGACGTCTTGCAAATCACCAAATGACGACTTTGTGACGTTTATTGGACGTCTTGCAGGTCACTAAATGACCATTTTATGACGTCTTTTAGAGGTCTTGCGGGTGGTAAAAAATGACGTGATATTTACGTCGTGATTTACGTCTTTTTTACGTCCTGTAATTACGTCAATAAGACGACAACTTGCACCAACGCAAGACATCGTGAGGACGTCTTATTTTGACGTCATCTTTACGTCTTGCAGGTCACTGAATGACGACTTCATGACGTCTTTTGGACGTCTTGCAAATCACCAAATGACGACTTTTTGACGTTTATTGGACGTCTTGCAGGTCACTAAATGACCATTTTATGACGTCTTTTAGAGGTCTTGCGGGTGGTAAAAATGACGTGATATTTAAGTCATAGTTTACGTCTATTTTACGTCCTGTAATTACGTCAATAAGACGACAACTTGCACCAACGCAAGACATCGTGAGGACGTCTTATTTTGACGTCATCTTTACGTCTTGCAGGTCACTGAATGACGACTTCATGACGTCTTTTGGACGTCTTGCAAATCACCAAATGACGACTTTTTGACGTTTATTGGACGTCTTGCAGGTCACTAAATGACCATTTTATGACGTCTTTTAGAGGTCTTGCGGGTGGTAAAAATGACGTGATATTTACGTCATAGTTTACGTCTATTTTACGTCCTGTAATTACGTAAATAAGACGACAACTTGCACCAACGCAAGACATCATGAGGACGTCTTATTTTGACGTCATCTTTACGTCTTGCAGGTCACTGAATGACGACTTCATGACGTCTTTTGGGCGTCTTGCAAATCACCAAATGACGACTTTGTGACGTCTATTGGACGTCTTGCTGGTCACTAAATGACCACTTTATGACGTCTTTTAGAGGTCTTGCGGGTGGTAAAAAATGACGTGATATTTAAGTCATAGTTTACGTCTATTTTACGTCCTGTAATTACGTAAATAAGACGACAACTTGCACCAACGCAAGACATCATGAGGACGTCTTATTTTGACGTCATCTTTACGTCTTGCAGGTCACTGAATGACGACTTCATGACGTCTTTTGGACGTCTTGCAAATCACCAAATGACGACTTTTTGACGTTTATTGGACGTCTTGCAGGTCACTAAATTACCATTTTATGACGTCTTTTAGAGGTCTTGCGGGTGGTAAAAATGACGTGATATTTAAGTCATAGTTTACGTCTATTTTACGTCCTGTAATTACGTCAATAAGACGACAACTTGCACCAACGCAAGACATCGTGAGGACGTCTTATTTTGACGTCATCTTTACGTCTTGCAGGTCACTGAATGACGACTTCATGACGTCTTTTGGACGTCTTGCAAATCACCAAATGACGACTTTTTGACGTTTATTGGACGTCTTGCAGGTCACTAAATGACCATTTTATGACGTCTTTTAGAGGTCTTGCGGGTGGTAAAAAATGACGTGATATTTAAGTCATAGTTTACGTCTATTTTACGTCCTGTAATTACGTAAATAAGACGACAACTTGCACCAACGCAAGACATCATGAGGACGTCTTATTTTGACGTTATCTTTACGTCTTGCAGGTCAGTGAATGACAGCTTCATGACGTCTTTTAGAGGTCTTGAGTGTGGTAACAAATGACGTGATATGCTAGACGCCCAAAAGACGTCAAAGAATCGTCATTTGGTGAACTGCAAGATGTCCAAAAGACGTAATAAAGTCCTCATTTAGTGACCTGCAAGACGTAAAGATGACCTCAGAATAAGACGTCCTCATGACGTCTTGCGTTGGTGCAAGTTGTCGACTTATTGACGTAATTACAAGACATAAAAAAGACGTAAATCACGACTTAAATATCACGTCATATTTAACCACCCGCAAGACGTCCAAAAGAGGTCCAAAAGTCGTCATTTGGCGATTTGCAAAGTCATCATTTAGTGACCTGCAAAACGTAAAGATGACCTCAAAATAAGACGTCCTCATGACGTCTTGCGTTGGTGCAAGTTTTAGACTTATTGACATAATTACAGGACGTAAAAAAGACTTAAATCACGACTTAAATATTACGTCATATTTTACCATCTGAACCACTAATTACAATCTGTTTAAGTGTAATGACGACATGTCAAAAGCATTCATGAGCACATGGATACCAAAATTCAAAGTACATACATGTACAATCACTGAAAAATAAGTTATGCATAATATACAAGGCAGACATAAAATCAGTTTCACATTTTTAATGCCACTGGTATGAAAATCAGCTGCAAACATCCATTCATAAAACATACATAACAATGATAATCAAAACTGATGTGTGAGTAATTATATACAGGTATATGTTAACAGGTGGATTATTAAATCACACAGTGGGAAACACAAGCTACCCTAATGAAAAGAGTTGTGAAAATGAATGGATTTTAGGCACGAAGTAAAAAAAGGGTAAGAAAATACATTAAGTATTTGAACATTTACCCAAAAAACAGCATCACTGACAAAATTGGAGGGGAAAGTACCTGATTTCTATGGTCTCAAAAATGGTAATGTTGAATGTACATGAATTACTAACTCATGAAATAGCATGAGTATAAGATTTTGTTAAGAATGTTTTGCCTCATTTGCATAAAGTAGATACTCAAAATGCTGAATTATTTGCAAAGCATTTTTTTTTTTCAATTTGGGTTTGAATCTAGATCTTGCACCAGAACAATGTTTTATACAAGAACAAGGAAAAATAAAGAAAGTTAATTATGGAACGAAATGCTAGGAATCTATGTAAGACAACAAACCAAATGGTGGAACTGTAATCAGAATAAGTTGGTTCAAAATAATGCAAGTTGATTTACCCTTGAATTTCTTTGACAAATATATTTTTCACAAGGAAAAATGCCTGAATGAAGCATATTAATTGTACGTAGCATTTCAGTCCAGTTCATAAGAAATAAATACGCACAACTTGGTGACTATGAAAAGTCCATTATTAACATAAACTTCATAGTGGCTCTTTGAATAATTGATGTACATGTATAACTAATGAATTCTCTGTCCTGTGGATTGGCAGACTAATATAGTCTTAGGAATAATAAAATAAAAGATTTTGAGTTATGAAAACTGCAACTCTCAATCATTGCAAGATATGGCATATTGACAAAATCTATCAAGCTCTTCTCCTAAAGAAAATGCGCTATTGGTAAAAATACCCTTTTACATCTACCAATATATTCTGCAAAAATTATGAAAGTGCTGAAAATTGCATACACAGTTTCAATTCAGTTCAAATTTATTTTAGTTTCTAATATTTTATATCAAATAAAACTATGTCATATGTTTAAAGGTTATCAGGAGTACTTGCAGTGTGATTTCAGTTTGACACTAACTTTACTTTTGAATTGCTTGTCAATTGCCATGTTTTAACTTCAAATTCTACAAATATTTAGGACATTTTAGGTGCTTTATTTTCATGGAATGTATTCATAAAATGCTTTTAGGTTGGATACAAATGGATGGGAACTCTCTCCATTTTCTTCCATACATTACCAATACTCCAGATGACATTTAAATGTACATTTATGGACAGAACTAACTGCAGTTTAGTATAAGTTTAAGTTTCATGTCATGCAATCATGAAACAAGTAGAACATTTACATTTTATGTGAATAAAACATTTAGCGCTCCTTATGGAGATAGAGGCACCGAAATTGTATATGAAATACATGCAAGCATCTGTGGAATTCTTAAGAGCATCCTAAAAAACAGATAGTTGTTTGAAATATAGAAGAAATCCACTCCAGAATTTATTCTTCTTAATTCATGAGAAAACATCATACAGAACAGTACAAATGTCACACAAACCTCATACAGGAAGATATGACATTTCAAAATTTCATTTTTATTTTCTTGACCGTCCTTGCAAATATTTAAATGGGCGAGTAGATGTCATCACCTCATAATTTTTTTTCAAATACACTGTATATGGATTTCTAAAAAAACTTTAAGCTCACACTCGTAACACATATCCCCATAGCAAAATGTATTATTTCTCCTTTATTTCGGGCGGTGATAAGACAAGTTTTAGATTCTCATAGCTGAAATATGAACTTTTGTCATTTCTGTATATGAAAAGGATAGCAAATTGTGAGGCAATGATATCATCACCTCGCTCATTAAAACACTAAGGACTGGTCAAAAAGTGTTTTTCCCCCAAAATATGAACTTTCATAATGTCATAACTTCCTTATTTCTTATCCAATATCTTTTAGCATTGTTTCATATTTAATTTGTTTCTGTATGTTTTAAACCTGTAGAGAGGATTCTTTCTTTAATTATTGCCAGTTGTAACTACAGCTTTTTACAGATTATTTGAGTATTCCTCTGTGTCCATTGGCAAGGCTTCTTCTTCCTCCTGCAGTTCTGGAGTTACAGGCCTCCGAAGCTCCAGATCATTCTTCGGTACGTTTTAATAAATGTACTTCAAGTAGTATTGAATGCCACTTTCCACCTCGTCAAGCGGAGTAGATCTTGTCCGTTCGTTGCCCCTCACAGTCGCTGGAAAAGAAATAGAATGTGAAAGGAAAAAAATAATTAAAAATTTAAATATTACCTCTCAGATCCGAAAGATACTGTATTGCTTCACTTCTTTTATGTCTCACATTTAGCAAATACCTGAAATACATGGCCTGAAAATAAACTGCAATGGCCTGAATTCAGGCTTTTGCCTGGAAACTGGCATCTTTGTACACATATACTGACCACTAAAATTGTTTTGTAGACCTTTGTTTTTTTTTTTTTTTTTTTTTTTTTTGTACCACGGGAGATGGCGAGTTCACTTCTAGGAAACTTTGGCAGTAACAGGCGCGGATCCAGAGTGGGCGCAAGGGGCGTGCGCCCCCCCCCCCCCCGCCCGTTTTGTCTGACAAAGTATGCCCCGGACCCCTAGATGGCCGTTTGGCTTCGTCAAACGGAGGGTTCCTCAGTGTGCGCCCCTTTCTGAAATGCGCCCCCCTTTCTGAAAATCCTGTATCCGCCCCTGAGTAAAGCTGTTTTTCAATTAAAAACAGAATGCTAGAAGCATAACGAACTTCAAAAGGCACCAGTTCAAACACTGTAATGAAGCTAACAGCCCTTAGAGGTAAAAACATCTCTGAAGATCTTTATCTTAATTTCTGCCTAATGATGCAAACAACAGTCCTTCTGGATTAGAGCATTATGGCAGTTAAGCAGAGGGAAGGCAGAAAGAGTTAAGCATACAAACATACCTATTTGACAATATTTTGAAACACTGAAAAATATATATATATATATCCAAGTTATATATATCCAAGTTACTTTGTGATAAATAATGTGGGGGTCCAAAAAATAATTTAAATGTAATCTTCTAGATGTCTGCAACTATCTGCTTATGATTCAAGAAGAAAAGAAAATCAACAGACTCTTCTGAAGATGAGAAAATGTATATACATCTAATTACCAAAGATAACATCTATCATCGCCTTATATCCCGGAAACTTGTGCTTCTGCCACGTTGTCGCATCCAACTGCATTGCACAGACAACTGAGGGTCCATCATTGTGTCCAGCACACGCCTTACTGATTCTTTGGTGGCCCCTCCACATCTCTTTAAGTATGACATCTGGAAAAATGAAAGGGAATAGCAGTAAACATGTATTATTCTCACTTTCATGCATCTTCCTATCTGATTTAAACATGCATAAGATCTCATAATTGAAACCGATACTGATTTCAAAAGTTCTTTCAAACTTAATTATTCCAAGCAGAGGTCAATTTCATTATAGGCATGCAAACTCTGGAAGACCTACAAGGTGGATGCAAAGCATTGTTTTTCCTCCTTCAAGCTCTGTAAACAACCTGAGGCTGAAATTGATAACTATATTGCAAAGAAAATGCATTTAGCAGCAGCTTTGCAAGCAAGACAAAAACAAACTTGCTGGCTGTTTGAAGTCATGACATAGCTGCAGAACAATTAATTGATCCCTCCTGTACGTAATAATGGAAATATAATATTCTCCAAAAATAATTGTCAATTTCAATTCTGGAATCAACATGCATGTCACAAAGAGTATATTTAATCCAACTTTCTACAATCATGACAATAAACAAATATGCTGTTGAAATTCTGATAGTTAATTTTCCCAATTAAGTTGAATGTTTGCATAAATAACTGAGTATAAAGTGCAGAAGAAAGTTAATGAATCAACTGTATAACACTATTATAAGCAGATAAAGACACTCACAAATTGCTTTTTTTGCAAGATCCTCCTGAAGGATCGTGTTGACCTCACATAAGTCTTGAACGTTATTAAGTGGAAGAGAGGGTATTCCTTCTGGTATATCAGAAATTTCAGCCACTCTGCCCTTCTCCATTTTGGCACGGATTGCCCCAAGAAGTTTCCGGTTTTCCCTCACCTCCGACATGACTTCCTCCATCTTATTATGCAATCGTCTCAATTCTGAAATTAAATTGAAATATGAGAGCATTTATTTTTGTTTCTTTTTTGTATTTTTTCCTTATTCAGTTGTAAATATTGTACATTCCAATCCAATCAGGGTATTTATATAGCACCACTGTCTAGTTGCCTGATCAAAGGCGATGTTGAGACTGAAAAAAATACCAAAATGTCTCTTTTGATTTCTGCCTGACACCATACAATTTTAGGCAAATTATTTATTTCCCCCTAATTTTCTACCTTCAATTTCATGACATTTTTAATTTAGAAACACATTTGATGTGACATTTGGCTGTAAATTTCATGACCTTTGAACTGGGCCATATTTGCCCACGATCTAATCGGCTCATCTCATGTCATGCACTGCCGGTTTCCCTGAGCCAAATAGGAACAACATTCATCCAAGGGTTCTCTTGATATTGTGTAGGTGCGATTTTGTTCAGGCAGATGGATGGACCGACAACCTGAAAACATAATGCACCTACAAGCCCTAACATGAGTATAGGCAATAAAAGACAATCATAGAATATGTTTGGTTTGTTTAGAAATTTCAAATTTTTCACTCTTTTTTCTGAAATGTGCATATGAACAGATCGAGGTGCCATCATGAATGCCCCCCCCCCCCCCAGAAAAGAATAAGTGACATAAACTAATAAATAAATCAAATGAAGGAATAAATTCATCAGAGACTTGCCTGATGGTGCCTTATATTTAAAAGCACTTCACTCTAACTCTAACAGTTTAATATTACAGTAACGTTAGTAACAATATCATTGGAAAAAAAAACATAGCCTATAGGGTACACTGCCTAACAGTTAGTATTTAGTCTACTTATTTCGATGTTTACTTCAATGTAAGTAGACTTAACTCTGGCAGTATTTAAATGATCACTAAATGATAATTTGTAATTGTATATATAATTTAATGTCCCATGAAAGTGACAAAATACAGCACTCAGCAGATGCATAATTTCGACTGTAATGTATAATAACGGTCACTTGACAAATGTGATTGATAGTATACTGACAGTTCTACAAACAGTTTGACTAATAATAACACACGTTGTCTCACTATGAACATGGCAAACAAAGAAGCGGACAAAATATACAGCTCCTCATTGTACCTTCCACACTTGCTCTGGTAGACAAAAGAATATCCCTTCATTGCTATTATGTAAGATTATGCAGAGCAGGTGTCACATGCATATTCACCTGTTCTACTTATCTTACATAATAGCAATGAAGGGATGTTCTTTTGTCTACCAGAACAATTATGGAGGGTACAATGAGGATCTGTATATTTTGTCCGCTCTCTTTTGTCATTGCATGCATCGTGTTCCTAGTGTATATCTGTTACTGTCTTAGCTACACATAATGCACAGTGTGGTGTGAATACCTAACTTACTTGCCACGAAACCTGAACTTAAACTTTGATGGAAGGTCTTTAGAAGATCAACGAAGACGAGTTCGTATGCCTAAGAAGTTAGAGTAACCTGTTCCACTGCTATTTTTTCACATGCACACACTCCACGCTGAGTCGAGCAGCGCGGCAATGCACGCACGTGAAACGACGGACGAGTAAAACGATCACGTTAAAAAACACAAAAAACAAAAAAACAAAACAAACAAAAAAAACCCATTATGTCAGCAAGATAATTGTATACATTGCGTACCGGCAAAAGGTACCGGCCGTGCATGCCTAGCCTGCCAGGCTAGCCGTGTATCAATATCACGCGCTAGTTGAGTGGCTCGATGACGTAGCCTGCAGTCAATACTGTATCATTTAATTGTATTAATTATCCTTTCTTCTTCTTTCCCTTATGTTTGCAATAGCAAAAAAATATTTAGCTTTTATATCCAAAGTCTAGCGAATGCACGTTCTGATATCCTTTTTTCTAGGGCACATATCGAACCATAAGTTGTATATTGACGTCAAAATCACGTCATGAACTAGTCATTAAAAAAAATATAGACATTGTCTAATTAATCCCAAACCGTTCCCATGTTTAGATTTAAACTGAATAATCGTTCATAAGTGGTAAATAAAATTACGTCATGAACTAGTCATTCGGAGCTGGTCGTCAGTTGGCAATGAAGTCACGTAATAATTAGGTTTTTTTTTTTGGTCTTGAATAATTGTTCATATAAGTGGAAAATAATTGACGTCAAAATCACGTCATGAACTAGTCATTCTTAGCTGGTCGTGAGTTGGAATGGAAGTCACGTAATATTAACGTCGAATTTTGGTCTTGAATAATCGTTAAACAAGTGGTAAATACTTGACGTCAAAGTCACGTCGTTATAAACTAGTCATTCGTAGCTGGTCGTGAGTTGGCATTGAAGTGACGTAATAATTACGTCGTTTTTTGGTATTGAATTGTTCATATAAGTGGAAAATAACTGACGTCAAAATCACGTCATGAACTAGTCATCCTTAGCTGGTCGTGAGTTGGAATTTAAGTCACGTAATATCAACGTCGATTTCTCGTCTTCAATAATCGTTAAACAAGTGGTAAATACTTGACGTCAAAGTCACGTCGTTATAAACTAGCCATTCGTAGCTGGTCGTGAGTTGGCAATGAAGTGACGTAATAATTACGTCGTTTTTTGGCCTAGTTGTTCATATAAGTGGAAAATAACTGACGTCAAAATCACGTCATGAACTAGTCATTCTTAGCTGGTCGTGAAGTCACGTAATATTAAAGTCGATTTTTGGTCTTGAATTGTTCATATAAGTGGAAAATAACTGACGTCAAAATCACGTCATGAACTAGTCATTCTTAGCTGGTCGTGAAGTCACGTAATATTAACGTCGATTTTTGGTCTTGAATAATCGTTAAACAAGTATTAAATACTTGTGAAATAGATGGTGAAATAGCTGATCGTCAGCTTGCTATGAAGTGACATAATAATTACGTCGTTTTTTGGTCTTGAATTGTTCATATAAGTGGAAAATAACTGACGTCAAAATCACGTCATGTGAGTTGGAATAGAAGTCACATAATATTAACGTCTATTTTTGGTCTTGAATAATCGTTAACCAGGTGGTAAATACTTGACGTCAAAATCACGTCATGAACTAGTCATTCTTAGCTGGTCGTGAGTTGGAATTGAAGTCACGTAATAATTACGTCGTTTTTTAGTCTTGAATAATCGTTAAACAAGTGGTAAATACTTGACGTCAAAAATCCCGTCGTGAACTAGTCATTTGTAGCTGGTCGTTAGTTGGCAATGAAGTGACGTAATGATTATGTCGTTTTTGGTCTTGAATAGTTCATATAAGTGGAAAATAATTGACGTCAAAATCACGTCATGAACTAGTCATTCTTAGCTGGTCGTGAAGTCACGTAATATTAACGTCGATTTTTGGTCTTGAATTGTTCATATAAGTGGAAAATAACTGACGTCAAAATCACGTCATGTGAGTTGGAATAGAAGTCACATAATATTAACGTCGATTTCTCGTCTTCAATAATCATTAAACAAGTGGTAAATACTTGACGTCAAAGTCACGTCGTTATAAACTAGCTATTCGTAGCTGGTCGTGAGTTGGCAATGAAGTGACGTAATAATTACGTCGTTTTTTGGCCTTGTTGTTCATATAAGTAGAAAATAATTGACGTCAAAATCACGTCATGAACTAGACATTCTTAGCTGGTCGTGAAGTCACGTAATATTAAAGTCGATTTTTGGTCTTGAATTGTTCATATAAGTGGAAAATAACTGACGTCAAAATCACGTCATGAACTAGTCATTCTTAGCTGGTCGTGAAGTCACGTAATATTAACGTCGATTTTTGGTCTTGAATAATCGTTAAACAAGTATTAAATACTTGTGAAATAGATGGTGAAATAGCTGATCGTCAGCTTGCTATGAAGTGACATAATAATTACGTCGTTTTTTGGTCTTGAATTGTTCATATAAGTGGAAAATAACTGACGTCAAAATCACGTCATGAACTAGTCATTCTTAGCTGGTCGTGAAGTCACGTAATATTAACGTCGATTTTTGGTCTTGAATTGTTCATATAAGTGGAAAATAACTGACGTCAAAATCACGTCATGTGAGTTGGAATAGAAGTCACATAATATTAACGTCCATTTTTGGTCTTGAATAAGCGTTAAACAAGTGGTAAATACTTGACGTCAAAATCACGTCATGAATTAGTCATTCGTAGCTGGCTGTGAGTTGGCAATGAAGTGACGTAATAATTACGTCGTTTTTTGGCCTTGTTGTTCATATAAGTAGAAAATAATTGACGTCAAAATCACGTCATGAACTAGACATTCTTAGCTGGTCGTGAAGTCACGTAATATTAACGTCGATTTTTGGTCTTGAATTGTTCATATAAGTGGAAAATAACTGACGTCAAAATCACGTCATGTGAGTTGGAATAGAAGTCACGTAATATTAACGTCGATTTTTGGTCTTGAATAAGCGTTAAACAAGTGGTAAATACTTGACGTCAAAATCACGTCATGAACTAGTCATTCGTAGCTGGCTGTGAGTTGGAAATGAAGTCACGTAATAATTACGTCGTTTTTTGGTCTTGAATAATCGTTCATATAAGTGGTAAATAATTTACGTTAAAATCACGTCATGAAATAGTAATGGATAGTGCGATTCTTAACTGGTCGTGGGTTGGCAATGACATGACGTGATAACTGCGTCGTTTTTTGGTCTTGAATAATCGTTAAACAAGTGGTAAATACTTGACGTCAAAATCACGTCATGAACTAGTCATTCGTAGCTGGCCGTGAGTTGGAAATGAAGTGACGTAATAATTACGTCGTTTTTTGGTCTTGAATAATCGTTCATATAAGTGGTAAATAATTGACGTCAAAACCACGTCATGAAATAGTAATGGATAGTGCGTAATAATTACGTCGTCTTTTGGTCTTGAATAATCGTTCATAAGTGGTAAATAAGTGACGTCAAAATCACGACATGAACTAGTAATTCTTAGCTGGTCGTGAGTTGGAATTGAAGTCACGTAATAATTACGTCGTTTTTTTAGTCTTGAATAATCGTTAAACAAGTAGAAAATAACTGACGTCAAAATCACGTCGTGAACTAGTCATTCGTAGCTGATCGTGAGTTGGGATTGAAGTCACATATTAACGTCTATTTTTGGTCTTGAATAATCGTTAAACAGGTGGTAAATACTTGACGTCAAAATCACGTCATGAACTAGGCATTCGTAGCTGGCTGTGAGTTGGAAATGAAGTCACGTAATAATTACGTCGTTTTTTGGTCTTGAATAATCGTTCATATAAGTGGTAAATACTTGACGTCAAAATCACGTCATGAACTAGTCATTCTTAGCTGGTCGTGAGTTGGCAATGAAGTGACGTAATAATTACGTCGTTTTTGGTCTTGCATAATCGTTCATATAAGTGGTAAATAATTTACGCTGAAATCACGTCATGAAACAGTAATGGATAGGGCGATTCTTAACTGGTCGTGGGTTGGCAATGACATGACGTGGTAACTGCGTCGTTTTTTGGTTTTGAATAATCGTTCATAAGTGGTAAATAATTGACGTCAACATCACGTCAGGGATTAGTCATGGATGGTGAAATAGCTGATCGTCAGCTTGCTATGAAGTGACATAATAATTACGTCGTTTTTTGGTCTTGAATTGTTCATATAAGTAGAAAATAACTGACGTGAAATCACGTCGTGAACTAGTCATTCGTAGCTGGCCGTGAGTTGGAAATGAAGTCACGTAATAATTACGTCGTTTTTTGGTCTTGAATAATCGTTCATATAAGTGGTAAATACTTGACGTCAAAATCACGTCATGAACTAGTCATTCTTAGCTGGTCGTGAGTTGGCAATGAAGTCACGTAATATTAACGTCGATTTTTGGTCTTGAATAATCGTTAAACAGGTGGTAAATACTTGACGTCAAAATCACGTCATGAACTAGGCATTCGTAGCTGGCCGTGAGGTGGAAATGAAGTGACGTAATAATTACGTCGTTTTTTGGTCTTGAATAATCGTTCATATAAGTGGTAAATAATTGACGTCAAAACCACGTCATGAAATAGTAATGGATAGTGCGTAATAATTACGTCGTCTTTTGGTCTTGAATAATCGTTCATAAGTGGTAAATAATTGACGTCAACATCACGTCAGGGATTAGTCATGGATGGTGAAATAGCTGATCGTCAGCTTGCTATGAAGTGACATAATAATTACGTCGTTTTTTGGTCTTGAATTGTTCATATAAGTAGAAAATAACTGACGTCAAAATCACGTCGTGAACTAGTCATTCGTAGCTGA
The DNA here is from genome assembly GCA_025617745.1 of Heliocidaris erythrogramma. Classification (NCBI taxonomy): domain Eukaryota; kingdom Metazoa; phylum Echinodermata; class Echinoidea; order Camarodonta; family Echinometridae; genus Heliocidaris; species Heliocidaris erythrogramma. The sequence continues at coordinate 41,832,802 of CM046867.1, forward strand.
TCGTGAGTTGGAATTGAAGTCACATAATATTAACGTCTATTTTTGGTCTTGAATAATCGTTAAACAGGTGGTAAATACTTGACGTCAAAATCACGTCATGAACTAGGCATTCGTAGCTGGCCGTGAGGTGGAAATGAAGTGACGTAATAATTACGTCGTTTTTTGGTCTTGAATAATCGTTCATATAAGTGGTAAATAATTGACGTCAAAATCACGTCATGAACTAGTCATTCGTAGCTGATCGTGAGTTGGAATTGAAGTCACATAATATTAACGTCTATTTTTGGTCTTGAATAATCGTTAAACAGGTGGTAAATTCTTGACGTCCAAATCACGTCATGAACTAGGCATTCGTAGCTGGTCGTGAGTTGGCAATGAAGTGACGTAATAATTACGTCGTTTTTTGGCCTAGTTGTTCATATAAGTGGAAAATAACTGACGTCAAAATCACGTCATGAACTAGTCATTCTTAGCTGGTCGTGAAGTCACGTAATATTAAAGTCGATTTTTGGTCTTGAATTGTTCATATAAGTGGAAAATAACTGACGTCAAAATCACGTCATGAACTAGTCATTCTTAGCTGGTCGTGAAGTCACGTAATATTAACGTCGATTTTTGGTCTTGAATAATCGTTAAACAATGATTTAAATACTTGACGTCAAAATCACGTCATGAACTAGTCATTCGTAGCTGATGTACGTGATAACTGCGTCGTTTTTTGGTTTTGAATAATCGTTCATAAGTGGTAAATAATTGACGTCAACATCACGTCAGGGATTAGTCATGGATGGTGAAATAGCTGATCGTCAGCTTGCTATGAAGTGACATAATAATTACGTCGTTTTTTGGTCTTGAATTGTTCATATAAGTGGAAAATAACTGACGTCAAAATCACGTCATGTGAGTTGGAATAGAAGTCACATAATATTAACGTCTATTTTTGGTCTTGAATAATTGTTAAACAGGTGGTAAATACTTGACGTCAAAATCACGTCATGAACTAGTCATTCTTAGCTGGTCGTGAGTTGGAATTGAAGTCACGTAATAATTACGTCGTTTTTTGGTCTTGAATAATCGTTAAACAAGTGGTAAATACTTGACGTCAAAAATCCCGTCGTGAACTTGTCATTTGTAGCTGGTCGTTAGTTGGCAATGAAGTGACGTAATAATTATGTCGTTTTTGGTCTTGAATAGTTCATATAAGTGGAAAATAATTGACGTCAAAATCACGTCATGAACTAGTCATTCTTAGCTGGTCGTGAAGTCACGTAATATTAACGTCGATTTTTGGTCTTGAATTGTTCATATAAGTGGAAAATAACTGACGTCAAAATCACGTCATGAACTAGGCATTCGTAGCTGGCCGTGAGGTGGAAATGAAGTGACGTAATAATTATGTCGTTTTTTGTTCTTGAATAATCGTTCATATAAGTGGTAAATAATTGACGTCAAAATCACGTCGTGAACTAGTCATTCGTAGCTCATCGTGAGTTTGGATTGAAGTCACATAATATTAACGTCTATTTTCGGTCTTGAATAATCGTTAAACAGGTGGTAAATACTTGACGTCCAAATCACGTCATGAACTAGCCATTCGTAGCTGGTCGTGAGTTGGCAATGAAGTGACGTAATAATTACGTCGTTTTTTGGCCTAGTTGTTCATATAAGTGGAAAATAACTGACGTCAAAATCACGTCATGAACTAGTCATTCTTAGCTGGTCGTGAAGTCACGTAATATTAAAGTCGATTTTTGGTCTTGAATTGTTCATATAAGTGGAAAATAACTGACGTCAAAATCACGTCATGAACTAGTCATTCTTAGCTGGTCGTGAAGTCACGTAATATTAACGTCGATTTTTGGTCTTGAATAATCGTTAAACAAGTATTAAATACTTGACGTCAAAATCACGTCATGAACTAGTCATTCGTAGCTGGCTGTGAGTTGGAATTGAAGTCACGTAATAATAACGTCGTTTTTTGGTCTTGAATAATCGTTAAACAAGTGGTAAATACTTGACGTCAAAAATCCCGTCGTGAACTAGTCATTTGTAGCTGGTCGTTAGTTGGCAATGAAGTGACGTAATAATTATGTCGTTTTTGGTCTTGAATAGTTCATATAAGTGGAAAATAATTGACGTCAAAATCACGTCATGAACTAGTCATTCTTAGCTGGTCGTGAAGTCACGTAATATTAACGTCGATTTTTGGTCTTGAATTGTTCATATAAGTGGAAAATAACTGACGTCAAAATCACGTCATGTGAGTTGGAATAGAAGTCACATAATATTAACGTCCATTTTTGGTCTTGAATAAGCGTTAAACAAGTGGTAAATACTTGACGTCAAAATCACGTCATGAACTAGTCATTCGTAGCTGGCTGTGAGTTGGCAATGAAGTGACGTAATAATTACGTCGTTTTTTGGCCTAGTTGTTCATATAAGTGGAAAATAACTGACGTCAAAATCACGTCATGAACTAGTCATTCTTAGCTGGTCGTGAAGTCACGTAATATTAACATCGATTTTTGGTCTTGAATTGTTCATATAAGTGGAAAATAACTGACGTCAAAATCACGTCATGTGAGTTGGAATAGAAGTCACGTAATATTAACGTCGATTTTTGGTCTTGAATAAGCGTTAAACAAGTGGTAAATACTTGACGTCAAAATCACGTCGTGAACTAGTCATTCGTAGCTGGCTGTGAGTTGGAAATGAAGTCACGTAATAATTAAGTCGTTTTTTGGTCTTGAATAATCGTTCATATAAGTGGTAAATAATTTACGTTAAAATCACGTCATGAAATAGTAATGGATAGTGCGATTCTTAACTGGTCGTGGGTTGGCAATGACATGACGTGATAACTGCGTCGTTTTTTGGTTTTGAATAATCGTTCATAAGTGGTAAATAATTGACGTCAAAATCACGTCGTGAACTAGTCATTCGTAGCTGATCGTGAGTTGGAATTGAAGTCACATAATATTAACGTCTATTTTTGGTCTTGAATAATCGTTAAACAGGTGGTAAATACTTGACGTCAAAATCACGTCATGAACTAGGCATTCGTAGCTGGCCGTGAGTTGGAAATGAAGTGACGTAATAATTACGTCGTTTTTTGGTCTTGAATAATCGTTCATATAAGTGGTAAATAATTGACGTCAAAACCACGTCATGAAATAGTAATGGATAGTGCGTAATAATTACGTCGTCTTTTGGTCTTGAATAATCGTTCATAAGTGGTAAATAATTGACGTCAACATCACGTCAGGGATTAGTCATGGATGGTGAAATAGCTGATCGTCAGCTTGCTATGAAGTGACATAATAATTACGTCGTTTTTTGGTCTTAAATTGTTCATATAAGTGGAAAATAACTGACGTCAAAATCACGTCATGAACTAGTCATTCTTAGCTGATCGTGAGTTGGAATTGAAGTCACATAATATTAACGTCTATTTTTGGTCTTGAATAATCGTTAAACAGGTGGTAAATACTTGACGTCCAAATCACGTCATGAACTAGGCATTCGTAGCTGGTCGTGAGTTGGAAATGAAGTGACGTTATAATTATATCGTTTTTTGTTCTTGAATAATCGTTCATATAAGTGGTAAATAATTGACGTCAAAACCACGTCATGAAATAGTAATGGATAGTGCGTAATAATTACGTCGTCTTTTGGTCTTGAATAATCGTTCGTAAGTGGTAAATAAGTGACGTCAAAATCACGACATGAACTAGTAATTCTTAGCTGGTCGTGAGTTGGAATTGAAGTCACGTAATAATACCGTCGTTTTTTTAGTCTTGAATAATCGTTAAACAAGTGGTAAATACTTCACTTCAAAATCACGTCGTGAACTAGTCATTCGTAGCTGATCGTGAGTTGGAATTGAAGTCACATATTAACGTCTATTTTTGGTCTTGAATAATCGTTAAACAGGTGGTAAATACTTGACGTCAAAATCACGTCATGAACTAGGCATTCGTAGCTGGCCGTGAGTTGGAAATGAAGTCACGTAATAATTACGTCGTTTTTTGGTCTTGAATAATCGTTCATATAAGTGGTAAATACTTGACGTCAAAATCACGTCATGAACTAGTCATTCTTAGCTGGTCGTGAGTTGGCAATGAAGTGACGTAATAATTATGTCGTTTTTGGTCTTGAATAATCGTTCATATAAGTGGTAAATAATTTACGCTAAAATCACGTCATGAAATAGTAATGGATAGTGCGATTCTTAACTGGTCGTGGGTTGGCAATGACATGACGTGGTAACTGCGTCGTTTTTTGGTTTTGAATAATCGTTTATAAGTGGTAAATAATTGACGTCAACATCACGTCAGGGATTAGTCATGGATGGTGAAATAGCTGATCGTCAGCTTGCTATGAAGTGACATAATAATTACGTCGTTTTTTGGTCTTGAATTGTTCATATAAGTAGAAAATAACTGACGTCAAAATCACGTCGTGAACTAGTCATTCGTAGCTGGCCGTGAGTTGGAAATGAAGTCACGTAATAATTACGTCGTTTTTTGGTCTTGAATAATCGTTCATATAAGTGGTAAATACTTGACGTCAAAATCACGTCATGAACTAGTCATTCTTAGCTGGTCGTGAGTTGGAATTGAAGTCACATAATATTAACGTCTATTTTTGGTCTTGAATAATCGTTAAACAGGTGGTAAATACTTGACGTCAAAATCACGTCATGAACTAGGCATTCGTAGCTGGCCGTGAGTTGGAAATGAAGTGACGTAATAATTACGTCGTTTTTTGGTCTTGAATAATCGTTCATATAGGTGGTAAATAATTGACGTCAAAACCACGTCATGAAATAGTAATGGATAGTGCGTAATAATTACGTCGTCTTTTGGTCTTGAATAATCGTTCATAAGTGGTAAATAATTGACGTCAACATCACGTCAGGGATTAGTCATGGATGGTGAAATAGCTGATCGTCAGCTTGCTATGAAGTGACATAATAATTACGTCGTTTTTTGGTCTTGAATTGTTCATATAAGTAGAAAATAACTGACGTCAAAATCACGTCGTGAACTAGTCATTCGTAGCTGATCGTGAGTTGGAATTGAAGTCACATAATATTAACGTCTATTTTGGTCTTGAATAATCGTTAAACAGGTGGTAAATACTTGACGTCAAAATCACGTCATGAACTAGGCATTCGTAGCTGGCCGTGAGGTGGAAATGAAGTGACGTAATAATTACGTCGTTTTTTGGTCTTGAATAATCGTTCATATAAGTGGTAAATAATTGACGTCAAAACCACGTCATGAAATAGTAATAGATAGTGCGTAATAATTACGTCGTCTTTTCGTCTTGAATAATAGTTCATAAGTGGTAAATAATTGACGTCAACATCACGTCAGGGATTAGTCATGGATGGTGAAGTAGCTGATCGTCAGCTTGCTATGAAGTGACATAATAATTACGTCGTTTTTTGGTCTTGAATTGTTCATTTAAGTAGAAAATAACTGACGTCAAAATCACGTCGTGAACTAGTCATTCGTAGCTCATCGTGAGTTTGGATTGAAGTCACATAATATTAACGTCTATTTTCGGTTTTGAATAATCGTTAAACAGGTGGTAAAAACTTGACGTCCAAATCACGTCATGAACTAGGCATTCGTAGCTGGCCGTGAGGTGGAAATGAAGTGACGTAACAATTATGTCGTTTTTTGTTCTTGAATAATCGTTCATATAAGTGGTAAATAATTGACGTCAAAATCACGTCGTGAACTAGTCATTCGTAGCTCATCGTGAGTTTGAATTGAAGTCACATAATATTAACGTCTATTTTCGGTCTTGAATAATCGTTAAACAGGTGGTAAATACTTGACGTCCAAATCACGTCATGAACTAGGCATTCGTAGCTGGTCGTGAGTTGGCAATGAAGTGACGTAATAATTACGTCGTTTTTTGGCCTAGTTGTTCATATAAGTGGAAAATAACTGACGTCAAAATCACGTCATGAACTAGTCATTCTTAGCTGGTCGTGAAGTCACGTAATATTAAAGTCGATTTTTGGTCTTGAATTGTTCATATAAGTGGAAAATAACTGACGTCAAAATCACGTCATGAACTAGTCATTCTTAGCTGGTCGTGAAGTCACGTAATATTAACGTCGATTTTTGGTCTTGAATAATCGTTAAACAAGTGGTAAATACTTGACGTCAAAATCACGTCATGAACTAGTCATTCGTAGCTGGTCGTGAGTTGGAAATGAAGTCACGTAATAATTACGTCGTTTTTTGGTCTTGAATAATCGTTCATATAAGTGGTAAATACTTGACGTCAAAATCACGTCATGAACTAGTCATTCTTAGCTGGTCGTGAGTTGGCAATGAAGTGACGTAATAATTACGTCGTTTTTGGTCTTGAATAATCGTTCATATAAGTGGTAAATAATTTACGCTAAAATCACGTCATGAAATAGTAATGGATAGTGCGATTCTTAACTGGTCGTGGGTTGGCAATGACATGACGTGATAACTGCGTCGTTTTTTTGTTTTGAATAATCGTTCATAAGTGGTAAATAATTGACGTCAACATCACGTCAGGGATTAGTCATGGATGGTGAAATAGCTGATCGTCAGCTTGCTATGAAGTGACGTAATAATTACGTCGTTTTTTGGTCTTGAATTGTTCATATAAGTGGAAAATAACTGACGTCAAAATCACGTCATGTGAGTTGGAATAGAAGTCACATAATATTAACGTCTATTTTTGGTCTTGAATAATCGTTAAACAGGTGGTAAATACTTGACGTCAAAATCACGTCATGAACTAGTCATTCTTAGCTGGTCGTGAGTTGGAATTGAAGTCACGTAATAATTACGTCGTTTTTTGGTCTTGAATAATCGTTAAACAAGTGGTAAATACTTGACGTCAAAATCACGTCGTGAACTAGTCATTCGTAGCTGGTCGTTAGTTGGCAATGAAGTGACGTAATAATTATGTCGTTTTTGGTCTTGAATAGTTCATATAAGTGGAAAATAATTGACGTCAAAATCACGTCATGAACTAGTCATTCTTAGCTGGTCGTGAAGTCACGTAATATTAACGTCGATTTTTGGTCTTGAATTGTTCATATAAGTGGAAAATAACTGACGTCAAAATCACGTCATGTGAGTTGGAATAGAAGTCACATAATATTAACGTCCATTTTTGGTCTTGAATAAGCGTAAAACAAGTGGTAAATACTTGACGTCAAAATCACGTCATGAATTAGTCATTCGTAGCTGGCTGTGAGTTGGCAATGAAGTGACGTAATAATTACGTCGTTTTTTTGGCCTTGTTGTTCATATAAGTGGAAAATAATTGACGTCAAAATCACGTCATGAACTAGTCATTCTTAGCTGGTCGTGAAGTCACGTAATATTAACGTCGATTTTTGGTCTTGAATTGTTCATATAAGTGGAAAATAACTGACGTCAAAATCACGTCATGTGAGTTGGAATAGAAGTCACGTAATATTAACGTCGATTTTTGGTCTTGAATAAGCGTTAAACAAGTGGTAAATACTTGACGTCAAAATCACGTCATGAACTAGTCATTCGTAGCTGGCTGTGAGTTGGAAATGAAGTCACGTAATAATTACGTCGTTTTTTGGTCTTGAATAATCGTTCATATAAGTGGTAAATAATTGACGTCAAAACCACGTCATGAAATAGTAATGGATAGTGCGTAATAATTACGTCGTCTTTTGGTCTTGAATAATCGTTCATAAGTGGTAAATAATTGACGTCAACATCACGTCAGGGATTAGTCATGGATGGTGAAATAGCTGATCGTCAGCTTGCTATGAAGTGACATAATAATTACGTCGTTTTTTGGTCTTGAATTGTTCATATAAGTAGAAAATAACTGACGTCAAAATCACGTCGTGAACTAGTCATTCGTAGCTGATCGTGAGTTGGAATTGAAGTCACATAATATTAACGTCTATTTTTGGTCTTGAATAATCGTTAAACAGGTGGTAAATACTTGACGTCAAAATCACGTCATGAACTAGGCATTCGTAGCTGGCCGTGAGGTGGCAATGACATGACGTGATAACTGCGTCGTTTTTGGTTTCGAATAATCGTTCGTAAGTGGTAAATAATTGACGTCAACATCACGTCAGGGATTAGTCATGGATGGTGAAATAGCTGATCGTCAGCTTGCAATGAAGTGACGTAATAATTACGTCGTTTTTTGGTCTTAAATTGTTCATATAAGTGGAAAATAACTGACGTCAAAATCACGTCATGAACTAGTCATTCTTAGCTGATCGTGAGTTGGAATTGAAGTCACATAATATTAACGTCTATTTTTGGTCTTGAATAATCGTTAAACAGGTGGTAAATACTTGACGTCCAAATCACGTCATGAACTAGGCATTCGTAGCTGGTCGTGAGTTGGAAATGAAGTGACGTAATAATTACGTCGTTTTTTGGTCTTGAATAATCGTTCATATAAATGGTAAATAATTGACGTCAAAACCACGTCATGAAATAGTAATGGATAGTGCGTAATAATTACGTCGTCTTTTGGTCTTGAATAATCGTTCATAAGTTGTAAATAAGTGACGTCAAAATCACGACATGAACTAGTAATTCTTAGCTGGTCGTGAGTTGGAATTGAAGTCACGTAATAATTACGTCGTTTTTTTAGTCTTGAATAATCGTTAAACAAGTGGTAAATACTTCACTTCAAAATCACGTCGTGAACTAGTCATTCGTAGCTGATCGTGAGTTGGGATTGAAGCCACATAATATTAACGTCTATTTTTGGTCTTGAATAATCGTTAAACAGGTGGTAAATACTTGACGTCAAAATCACGTCATGAACTAGGCATTCGTAGCTGGCCGTGAGTTGGAAATGAAGTGACGTAATAATTACGTCGTTTTTTGGTCTTGAATAATCGTTCGTATAAGTGGTAAATAATTGACGTCAAAACCACGTCATGAAATAGTAATAGATAGTGCTTAATAATTACGTCGTCTTTTGGTCTTGAATAATCGTTCATAAGTGGTAAATAATTGACGTCAACATCACGTCAGGGATTAGTCATGGATGGTGAAGTAGCTGATCGTCAGCTTGCTATGAAGTGACATAATAATTACGTCGTTTTTTGGTCTTGAATTGTTCATATAAGTAGAAAATAACTGACGTCAAAATCACGTCGTGAACTAGTCATTCGTAGCTGATCGTGGGTTGGGATTGAAGTCACATAATATTAATGTCTATTTTTGGTCTTGAATAATCGTTCATAAGTGGTAAATAATTTACGTCAACATCACGTCAGGGACTAGTCATGGATGGTGAAATAGCTGATCGTCAGCTTGCTATGAAGTGACATAATAATTACGTCGTTTTTTGGTCTTGAATTGTTCATATAAGTAGAAAATAACTGACGTCAAAATCACGTCGTGAACTAGTCATTCGTAGCTGATCGTGAGTTGGAATTGAAGTCACATAATATTAACGTCTATTTTTGGTCTTGAATAATCGTTAAACAGGTGGTAAATACTTGACGTCAAAATCACATCATGAACTAGGCATTCGTAGCTGGTCGTGAGTTGGCAATGACATGACGTGATAACTGCGTCGTTTTTGGTTTCGAATAATCGTTCGTAAGTGGTAAATAATTGACGTCAACATCACGTCAGGGATTAGTCATGGATGGTGAAATAGCTGATCGTCAGCTTGCAATGAAGTGACGTAATAATTACGTCGTTTTTTGGTCTTAAATTGTTCATATAAGTGGAAAATAACTGACGTCAAAATCACGTCATGAACTAGTCATTCTTAGCTGATCGTGAGTTGGAATTGAAGTCACATAATATTAACGTCTATTTTTGGTCTTGAATAATCGTTAAACAGGTGGTAAATACTTGACGTCAAAATCACGTCATGAACTAGGCATTCGTAGCTGGTCGTGAGTTGGAAATGAAGTGACGTAATAATTACGTCGTTTTTTGGTCTTGAATAATCGTTCATATAAGTGGTAAATAATTGACGTCAAAACCACGTCATGAAATAGTAATGGATAGTGCGTAATAATTACGTCGTCTTTTGGTCTTGAATAATCGTTCATAAGTGGTAAATAAGTGACGTCAAAATCACGTCATGAACTAGTCATTCTTAGCTGGTCGTGAGTTGGAATTGAAGTCACGTAATAATTACGTCGTTTTTTTGGTCTTGAATAATCGTTAAACAGGTGGTAAATACTTGACGTCCAAATCACGTCATGAACTAGTCATTCTTAGCTGATCGTGAGTTGGAATTGAAGTCACATAATATTAACGTCTATTTTTGGTCTTGAATAATCGTTAAACAGGTGGTAAATACTTGACGTCGAAATCACGCCATGAACTAGGCATTCGTAGCTGGTCGTGAGTTGGAATAGTGAATGAAGTCACGTAATAATTATATCGTTTTTTGTTCTTGAATAATCGTTCATATAAGTGGTAAATAATTGACGTCAAAACCACGTCATGAAATAGTAATGGATAGTGCGTAATAATTACGTCGTCTTTTGGTCTTGAATAATCGTTCATAAGTGGTAAATAAGTGACGTCAAAATCACGTCATGAACTAGTCATTCTTAGCTGGTCGTGAGTTGGAATTGAAGTCACGTAATAATTACGTCGTTTTTTTAGTCTTGAATAATCGTTTAAACAAGTGGTAAATACTTCACTTCAAAATCACGTCGTGAACTAGTCATTCACAGCTGGCTGTGAGTTCGAAAATGAAGTCACGTAATAATTACGTCGTTTTTTGGTCTTGAATAATCGTTCATATAAGTGGTAAATAATTTACGTTAAAATCACGTCATGAAATAGTAATGGATAGGGCGATTCTTAACTGGTCGTGGGTTGGCAATGACATGACGTGATTAGTGCGTCGTTTTGGGGTTTTGAATAATCGTTCATAAGTGGTAAATAATTGACGTCAACATCACGTCAGGGATTAGTCATGGATGGTGAAATAGCTGATCGTCAGCTTGCTATGAAGTGACATAATAATTACGTCGTTTTTTGGTCTTAAATTGTTCATATAAGTAGAAAATAACTGACGTCAAAATCACGTCGTGAACTAGTCATTCGTAGCTGATCGTGAGTTGGAATTGAAGTCACGTAATATTAACGTCTATTTTTGGTCTTGAATAATCGTTAAACAGGTGGTAAATACTTGACGTCAAAATCACGTCATGAACTAGGCATTCGTAGCTGGCCGTGAGCTGGAAATGAAGTGACGTAATAATTACGTCGTTTTTTGGTCTTGAATAATCGTTCATATAAGTGGTAAATAATTGACGTCAAAACGACGTCATGAAATAGTAATGGATAGTGCGATTCTTAACTGGTCGTGGGTTGGCAATGACATGACGTGATAACTGCGTCGTTTTTTTGTTTTGAATAATCGTTCATAAGTGGTAAATAATTGACGTCAACATCACGTCAGGGATTAGTCATGGATGGTGAAATAGCTGATCGTCAGCTTGCTATGAAGTGACATAATAATTACGTCGTTTTTTGGTCTTGAATTGTTCATATAAGTAGAAAATAACTGACGTCAAAATCACGTCGTGAACTAGTCATTCGTAGCTGATCGTGAGTTGGAAATGAAGTCACGTAATAATTACGTCGTTTTTGGTCTTGAATAATCGTTCATATAAGTGGTAAATAATTTACGTTAAAATCACGTCATGAAATAGTAATGGATAGTGCGATTCTTAACTGGTCGTGGGTTGGCAATGACATGACGTGATAACTGCGTCGTTTTTGGTTTCGAATAATCGTTCGTAAGTGGTAAATAATTGACGTCAACATCACGTCAGGGATTAGTCATGGAATGTGAAATAGCTGATCGTCAGCTTGCTATGAAGTGACGTAATAATTACGTCGTTTTTTTGGTCTTTAATTGTTCATATAAGTAGAAAATAACTGACGTCAAAATCACGTCATGAACTAGTCATTCTTAGCTGGTCGTGAGTTGGCAATGAAGTGACGTAATAATTATGTCGTTTTTGGTCTTGAATAATCGTTCATATAAGTGGTAAATAATTTACGTTAAAATCACCTCATGAAATAGTAATGGATAGGGCGATTCTTAACTGGTCGTGGGTTGGCAATGACATGACGTGATAACTGCGTCGTTTTTTGGTTTTGAATAATCGTTCATAAGTGGTAAATAATTGACGTCAACATCACGTCAGGGATTAGTCATGGATGGTGAAATAACTGATCGTCAGCTTGCTATGAAGTGACGTAATAATTATGTCGTTTTTTGTTCTTGAATTATCGTTCATATAAGTGGTAAATAATTGACGTCAAAACCACGTCATGATGAAATAGTAATGGATAGTGCGATTCTTAACTGGTCGTGGGTTGGCAATGACATGACGTGATAACTGCGTCGTTTTTTGATTTTGAATAATCGTTCATAAGTGGTAAATAATTGACGTCAACATCACGTCAGGGATTAGTCATGGATGGTGAAATAGCTGATCGTCAGCTTACTATGAAGTGACAAAATAATTACGTCGTTTTTTGGTCTTGAATTGTTCATATAAGTAGAAAATAACTGACGTCAAAATCACGTCGTGAACTAGTCATTCGTAGCTGATCGTGAGTTGGAATTGAAGTCACATAATATTAACGTCTATTTTTGGTCTTGAATAATCGTTAAACAGGTGGTAAATACTTGACGTCAAAATCACGTCATGAACTAGGCATTCGTAGCTGGCCGTGAAGTGGAAATGAAGTGACGTAATAATTACGTCGTTTTTTGGTCTTGAATAATCGTTCATATAAGTGGTAAATAATTGACGTCAAAACCACGTCATGAAATAGTAATGGATAGTGCGATTCTTAACTGGTCGTGGGTTGGCAATGACATGACGTGATAACTGCGTCGTTTTTGGTTTCGAATAATCGTTCGTAAGTGGTAAATAATTGACGTCAACATCACGTCAGGGATTAGTCATGGATGGTGAAATAGCTGATCGTCAGCTTGCAATGAAGTGACGTAATAATTACGTCGTTTTTTTGGTCTTAAATTGTTCATATAAGTAGAAAATAACTGACGTCAAAATCACGTCATGAACTAGTCATTCTTAGCTGGTCGTGAGTTGGCAATGAAGTGACGTAATAATTACGTCGTTTTTTGGTCTTGAATAATCGTTCATATAAGTGGTAAATAATTTACGTTAAAATCACGTCATGAAATAGTAATGGATAGTGCGATTCTTAACTGGTCGTGGGTTGGCAATGACATGACGTGATAACTGCGTCGTTTTTTGGTTTTGAATAATCGTTCATAAGTGGTAAATAATTGACGTCAACATCACGTCAGGGATTAGTCATGGATGGTGAAATAGCTGATCGTCAGCTTGCTATGAAGTGACATAATGATAACGTCGTTTTTTGGTCTTGAATTGAAGAGTTTTCTTGCAAAAGGCCCTAAATCCACTTTACCTACTTCTTAGTAAATTGAGATTTTTTGTTTCACACAGTTCTATGATTTCATTCAAGAAGATCTTCATGTATGTTTAAGAGACATCACCACAAGTAACAATAATCAAAATTTTAAAAATCCTGGGGCCGTCAAATATTTTATATGATTTTTTATATTTATTATTTTTTTGGATTTAGGGCCTTTTGCAAGAAAAGTGGGATTTAGGGCCTTTTGCAAGAAAAGTCTTGAATGATAATAGTAATTTACGCATTAAAAATCTTTCTAATGAACCAAAAATCCACCGCCCTTGTTCACCTAAACTCTTGTGCTGCTCCACCTGCCTATGTTCAATGGGTAATAATAAACCTTGCCTGATATAGCAACATTATAAAGTCAATCAAAATTTAAACTTCGAAAGATAATTGGGGTGACTTATCGAAAATCATCATCTGACCTTAAAAATAAAGCAGACTTGCTCTAGATAACTGCATAAAATATTTGCTTTGCTCGGATAAACCTTGCCTGATATAGCAACATTTTTAAATCGATTCCAAAGATAATTTGTATTGTCTACTGACAGTAGCCAGTCATTATCTGCCCTTAATAAAGCAGATTTGCTATAAAATAAAAACAATATCTACTGTATCCAGAGTAGAATGCATCATCATAATCAACATCACATCACATAACCAATACCATCATTATCACCCGTATAATTGCCATCGTCATCACACCATTACCATCATCAGAACATTCAGCATCACACCATCATACACATGAATGAAATCAGCATCAACATCATCATATAACCAACATCATCATCATTGTTGTTATCATCATTATTGCCATTATCATCACCATCATAACCATCACCATCATCATCGTCATTATGGAGATCGTAAATACCTTTATCGCCATTATCATTGCCACCACTATTATCATTATCTCTATCACCATTTCTACTATCATCACATTTATCACTGTCATCATCAACATCACCATCACTAACAGTAGCATCATCACCATCATCTTTGTCATGGCTGTATTATTCATGTCATAAGAGTTAACAGCACCTGCTGAACCTTTGTCAATATCACACCATCCTCATATCACCTACTCATGTACATCCAATAACATTTCATTTCATTTCATATTTTGGTTTTGGTTATATCTGCAAGCTCCATTGTTGTAGTAATTTTCAAGATCTTGATAAACTAAGGAATTTTGTGTATTTAATTCCCATAAAAAATGTCAAAAAGCTGGAATTTTCTCACACAGAGTCTCTGGATAGATCGTTGTGTGTTGTGTGGAGGCGCGTGATTGGTCATTCATGCCAAAAGCCTATTCTCTTAGCCAATCAGGATGCAGGATAGATGAATGGATATAGGGCTTTTTGCAAGAAAAGTGTTTTGGATTTAGGGCCTTTTGAAAGAAAACATAATTTTCATCTCATTTTTTAACAAACTTCCTGAAACTTTTAGAAGTTGAAATATAGCCAGTTTGATGCACATGGCGAATCTCTATTAAGGCATATAAAAAAGTGCCATATGATAAAAAATGGATTTAGGGCCTTTTGCAAGTAAGCTCTTCAAATATACATATAAGTAGAAAATAACTGACGTCAAAATCACGTCGTGAACTAGTCATTCTTAGCTGGTCGTGAGTTGGAATTGAAGTCACATAATATTAACGTCTATATTTGGTCTTGAATAATCGTTAAACAGGTGGTAAATACTTGACGTCAAAATCACGTCATGAACTAGGCATTCGTAGCTGGCCGTGAGGTGGAAATGAAGTCACGTAATAATTACGTCGTTTTTTGGTCTTGAATAATCGTTCATATAAGTGGTAAATAATTGACGTCAAAACCACGTCATGAAATAGTAATGGATAGTGCGATTCTTAAAGGCCAAGTCCACCCTAACAAAAAGTTGATTTTAATAAATAGAGAAAAATCTAACAAGCATAACACTGAAAATTTCATCAAAATCGGATGTAAAATAAGAAAGTTATGGTATTTTAAAGTTTCGCTTAATTTCGCAAAACAGTTGTATGCACATCCTGCTCAGTATGCAAATGAGGGAACCAGTGACGTCACCCACTCACTATTTCTTTTGTATTTCATTACATGAAATACGAAATATTTTAATTTTTCCTTGTTATAATGTGAAACAAGGTTTGATTCCTCGCTGAACATGTGTAATTGCCATTGTTGCAACCTATACACAATTCAATGAGAGCTTCCTAATTGTGAAATCTGCAGAAATGTAAAAAATCTATATTTCACATAATAAAATACAAAAGAAATAGTGAGTGAGTGACGTCACTGGTTCCCTCAGTTGCATACTGAGCATATAACTGTTTTGCAAAATTAAGCGAAACTTTAAAATACCATAACTTTCTTATTTTACATCCTATTTTGATGAAATTTTCAGTGTTATGCTTGTTGGATTTTTCTCTATTTATTCAAATCAACTTTTTGTTAGGGTGGACTTGGCCTTTAACTGGTCGTGGGTTGGCAATGGCATGACGTGATAACTGCGTCGTTTTTGGTTTCGAATAATCGTCCGTAAGTGGTAAATAATTGACGTCAACATCACGTCAGGGATTAGTCATGGAATGTGAAATAGCTGATCGTCAGCTTGCAATGAAGTGACGTAATAATTACGTCGTTTTTTGGTCTTAAATTGTTCATATAAGTAGAAAATAACTGACGTCAAAATCACGTCATGAACTAGTCATTCTTAGCTGGTCGTGAGTTGGCAATGAAGTGACGTTATAATCGTTAAACAAGTGGTAAATACTTCACTTCAAAATGAAGTCACGTAATAATTACGTCGTTTTTTGGTCTTGAATAATCGTTCATATAAGTGGTAAATAATTTACGCTAAAATCACGTCATGAAACAGTAATGGATAGGGCGATTCTTAACTGGTCGTGGGTTGGCAATGACATGACGTGATAACTGCGTCGTTTTTTGGTTTTGAATAATCGTTCATAAGTGGTAAATAATTGACGTCAACATAACGTCAGGGATTAGTCATGGATGGTAAAAAAACTGATCGTCAGCTTGCTATGAAGTGACATAATAATTACGTCGTTTTTTGGTCTTGAATTGTTCATATAAGTAGAAAATAACTGACGTCAAAATCACGTCATGAACTAGTCATTCTTAGCTGATCGTGAGTTGGAATTGAAGTCACATAATATTAACGTCTATTTTTGGTCTTGAATAATCGTTAAACAGGTGGTAAATACTTGACGTCCAAATCACGTCATGAACTAGTCATCCGTAGCTGGCCGTGAGTTGGAAATGAAGTAACGTAATAATTATGTCGTTTTTTGTTCTTGAATAATCGTTCATATAAGTGGTAAATAATTGACGTCAAAACCACGTCATGAAATAGTAATGGATAGTGCGTAATAATTACGTCGTCTTTTGGTCTTGAATAATCGTTCATAAGTGGTAAATAAGTGACGTCAAAATCACGTCATGAACTAGTCATTCTTAGCTGGTCGTGAGTTGGAAATGAAGTCACGTAATAATTACGTCGTTTTTTGGTCTTGAATAATCGTTCATATAAGTGGTAAATAATTGACGTCAAAATCACGTCATGAACTAGTCATTCTTAGCTGGTCGTGAAGTCACGTAATATTAACGTCGATTTTTGGTCTTGAATTGTTCATATAAGTGGAAAATAACTGACGTCAAAATCACGTCATGTGAGTTGGAATAGAAGTCACGTAATATTAACGTCGATTTTTGGTCTTGAATAAGCGTTAAACAAGTGGTAAATACTTGACGTCAAAATCACGTCATGAACTAGTCATTCGTAGCTGGCTGTGAGTTGGAAATGAAGTCACGTAATAATTACGTCGTTTTTTGGTCTTGAATAATCGTTCATATAAGTGGTAAATAATTTACGTTAAAATCACCTCAGGGATTAGTCATGGATGGTGAAATAGCTGATCGTCAGCTTGCTATGATGTGACATAATAATTACGTCCTTTTGACTCATGAAATAGTAATGGATAGGGCGATTCTTAACTGGTCGTGAGTTGGCAATGACATGACGTGATAACTGCGTCGTTTTTTGGTTTTGAATAATCGTTCATAAGTGGTAAATAATTGACGTCAACATCACGTCAGGGATTAGTCATGGATGGTGAAATAGCTGATCGTCAGCTTGCTATGATGTGACATAATAATTACGTCCTTTTTTGGTCTTGAATTGTTCATATAAGTAGAAAATAACTGACGTCGAAATCACGTCGTGAACTAGTCATTCGTAGCTGATCGTGAGTTGGGATTGAAGTCACATAATATTAACGTCTATTTTTGGTCTTGAATAATCGTTAAACAGGTGGTAAATACTTGACGTCAAAATCACGTCATGACCTAGGCATTCGTAGCTGGCCGTGAGGTGGAAATGAAGTGACGTAATAATTACGTCGTTTTTTGGTCTTGAATAATCGTTCATATAAGTGGTAAATAATTGACGTCAAAACCACGTCATGGATTAGTCATGGATGGTGAAATAGCTGATCGTCAGCTTGCTATGAAGTGACATAATAATTACGTGTAATGAATGATGCCAGAACTGCACTTCAAAAGGAAGACATTTATGTCATTGATGATTTGACAAGGCGTGATCTGGAAGAGAAAAGGAGATACAAGAACGATGTTCAGGAGCTATATGCAAAGGGAATAAAGCTTCGTTTCTTTGCTGGCCATTGGAGAGGAAGTGGAGGAGCACCATACTTTTCTGCATAGTGCAGCTTTAATTTTTTTTTTTTCAGAGACTGGAGGGTCATTGTTTACCTTAAGACTGAGTCACTGTGAGATAAAAACTGTACATGTATGTGCCTCCAGCTTTAATATTTTTAGAGACTGGAGGGTCATTGTTTACCTTACGAGTTCGTCACTGTGAGATAAAGACTGTATGTGCCTCCAGGGGGCAGTTTTATGAGGCTTTGTTTCTCTGAATCTCTGCCACGTTTTTTTCTCTCACTTCTCCCTTTTCTCTCCCTCTCTCTCTCTCCAGCTCTCTCCCCCGTTCACTCTGTTTATCCCCTACTCTGTTTATCTCCCCTCTCTCTCCTCCTCCTCTCAGCCTCTGGAATGTTTGGTGTTATATTGTTGCTATATTACGTAAATAAACTGTATTGGAGGGGTCTTCTGTTGACCTCACTATCATGCTTTTTTTGTTGTTGAAATCAAGGTGGGCATGGTCGTGCACTTGTTTCATGCTTTGCCATACAATTGTGTGTTTATTTGTATATACTTGTATGCTTCTTGTGTACAAGACTTGTATATATATTATTGTCTTCCACTTTCTTTTATGCTACCCCTTATTAGTTGTAACTTGTACCAAATACATATCCCCATCATGACACCAGATCATGCAGTGTGTTCGTCAATTTGGAATAATACATTGGTGTGCTTAAATGATGCTTGAAGAGTATGATTTACAAGAAAGTATTGATTGTAGGTATTATGTTCCTAATGAGTATAACCCTGTCATAAATGATATTCAAACTCATCATTCGCAGTGCTTGAGTTTCTTACATTGTAATGCCAGAAGCCTATCCAAAAACTTTGAAAGTATTAATTTATTGCTATCCTCATTGAAATTTGATTGCTCCATTGTAGGTATTTCTGAGACGTGGTTAAATCCATCATCTCCCCCTCTGTTTACATTGGAGGGGTACAACATAGCTCGTAAAGACAGACCAGAAGGAAGAGGTGGTGGTGTCCTTTTGTATATCTCTGACAAATTAACTTTTAAAGTCAGAGATGATCTCTCGTTCTCAAATCAGAGTGCTGAACTCTTATGTATAGAGGTAGATCTGCCCGCTGAGAAGAATTTTATTGTGTGTATAGTGTACAGACCACCAAGCAATGATGTTGATACTTTTCTTAATGATCTTGAATCGCTCATGGAAGCAGTTAATACATCTGATAAGTCTGTTTGTATAATGGGTGATTTTAATATAGATTTCTTGGCTATTACTTCAAAGACTATCTGTCTCCAGAATATCTTAGATTCAAATGCATTCAAAGTAATGATTGATAAACCAACAAGAATAGGAGACCGGTCATCAACACTTCTCGATAACATTTTTGTAAAAAGTGTAAAAAGTTCGTTTCAGTCTGGTTTATTCTATTGTGAAATTTCTGATCATCTACCTGTATTTTGTTTGCTTTATGATGTACACTATGACATTCCTAGAAAACGCGGAAATAGTATGAAACGAAATTTTACTGAAGAAAACATTTCTCATCTAAATGAAGCTTTTCTGTCAGAGGACTGGCATGATGTACTGGGATGTAACGATGTTGAAAAAGCCTATGATCTGTTTAGAAGTACATTTTACCGTCACTTTGATAAACTGATTCCTTTGGTGAAATCATCTATTAAGAAATCTGGTAAACATCCGTGGATAACAAAAGGGATCATTCAATCTATCAAAAGAAGGAATATTTTATATAAAAGAAGCGTTAAGAAACCTTCTCAAGAAAATAAAGATAAATATAAGAAATATCGTAATAAGTTGACGTCGATCATTAGATCATCACGATGCCTTTACTACTCAAAACAATTTGAAAATGTTAAAGGCAACATGTCATCTACTTGGAGAATTGTTAAGGATTTATTGTGCAAGCGACGGAAGGCGGAATCTGCCAAAAAAATTGTCCATAATGGTAATGAAATATCAAATATTGAAGATATTGCTAATGCATTCAACAATTATTTTGTGAATATAGGCCCAAATCAAGCAAAGAAAATAAATTCCACCGGCATGAATTTCAAGGACCATCTTCTAAATCACGGGAAGACCCAGGTGTCACTTTTCCTTAAGCCAACAGATTATTTTGAAATATTAAATATTGTTTCTTCGCTTAGGAATAGTAGGGCTTTGGGTCATGATGAAATTAGTTCAGCTTTTCTAAAGCAAATTATTGGTTCGATCTTGATACCTTTGGTGCACATTTGTAACCTTTCTCTCTCATCTGGTGTGTTTCCTTGTCATTTCAAACTGGCAAAGGTTATCCCTGTTCATAAGAGAGATAGCACTTCTAGTATTAATAACTACAGACCAATATCAATTCTACCTAGCTTCTCAAAAATCCTAGAGAGAATTGTTTATAATAGACTCATCGGCTTTCTTGACAAAAACAAATTACTTAATCCTAACCAGTTTGGATTTAGAAAGTCTCACTCTACTGACCTTGCGTTGGTGAGATTTTATGACTTTGTTTCTGGAGCCTTGGCAACTCGGGAACACACTATAGGTGTGTTCATGGATCTGAGCAAAGCTTTTGACACACTTGATCATTCCATACTCTTATATAAACTTGAACACTATGGGGTAAGAGGCATTGCTTTAGAATGGTTCTCCAGCTACCTTTCACAGAGGAGGCAATACACCTGTTATAATTTTGTCAATTCTGATATATCACTTTTAAGATGTGGGGTGCCTCAAGGTTCCATACTAGGGCCACTGCTTTTTCTTATATATATTAATGACTTATGTAATGTATCCACTTTGTTGAATTACATTTTATTTGCTGATGATACGAGTGTATTCCTTTCTCATCGAGACATAAATTTACTAGAAAACCGAGTTAACTCGGAACTGCCAAAAATAGCGAATTGGTTTCGAAGTAATATGCTGTCTCTCAACCTGCAAAAAACTAATTTTATTCATTTCAAGGGTAAAAAATCATGTCAACAAAATCTTTCCATCAAACTTGATGATGTCCTATTAGAGCAGAAAACATGTACGAAGTTCCTTGGTGTTCTGATAAATGAAAAACTCAACTGGGGAGATCACTTGCAGCACATAAGGACACCGATTTCTCGTGGCATTGGTATTTTATATAGGGTTAGGTATATTGTACCCTCCAGAACATTATTTACTTTATACAACACTCTTATTCTACCATATATTTCCTATTGTAATATCCTTTGGGCTACATCCAAGGGTACAACCGATAATATTCTCATGCTACAAAAGAAAGCAATTCGAATATGTGCTGGTGCTGGTTACCTTGACCACACACATCCCCTGTTTATTAAACTGAAAACTCTGCCAGTCTGTGACATTAATTTCCTTCAAATGTCAACATTTATGTATCGTTATAACACCAAGCTCTTGCCTGCGACCTTTTGTTCAATGTTCCAAAGAAATGACGAAATTCATTCTTATCGGACTAGACAATCAGCAAACATTCATTTATCCAACCCCCGCACAGTGTTAGCACATAAATCTGTACGGCATTATGGCCCAGATGTTTGGAACTCATTACCAAATGAAACTCGTAACTTATTGACCATACACTCCTTCAAAAGCAGTGTTAAATGCATGCTTATCTCACATATGTAACTAGTGCTGTTTCTGTATCCATCAGTTCTGGGTATTCTCACTTTATATAGATTCTTACAAGCGTTGTGAATTTCTCTGGGTGTACATGTAAATCTATATCTTTATAACTTACTAACTATATATTTTCTTTTCTTTTGTATATTTCCATATTCTTTTTTGTTTTTTTTCCTCTTTTTTTTTTATTATCTCGTTTACCATTTTAAGGTTCGTTTTGATTTATGTTTATTTTATTATAATGGTTTTACCCGTTTATATTGTTTGTTTTAAGTATGCAGGTGTGGCAATACCTCTCAAGCTTATAGCTTATTTTGCCAAACCTCTGTGTGTTTCAATATGAAACAATATTACTGTGTAATACTTTGTATTATTATGTGATTGTAAATATGATTCCTGAAGCATGCACAAATAAATAAATAAATAAATAAATAATCGTTCATATAAGTGGTAAATAATTGACGTCAAAACCACGTCATGAAATAGTAATGGATAGTGCGTAATAATTACGTCGTCTTTTGGTCTTGAATAATCGTTCATAAGTGGTAAATAAGTGACGTCAAAATCACGTCATGAACTAGTCATTCTTAGCTGGTCGTGAGTTGGAAATGAAGTCACGTAATAATTACGTCGTTTTTTGGTCTTGAATAGTTCATATAAGTGGAAAATAACTGACGTCAAAATCACGTCATGAACTAGTCATTCTTAGCTGGTCGTGAAGTCACTTAATATTAACGTCGATTTTTGGTCTTGAATTGTTCATATAAGTGGAAAATAACTGACGTCAAAATCACGTCATGTGAGTTGGAATAGAAGTCACGTAATATTAACGTCGATTTTTGGTCTTGAATAAGCGTTAAACAAGTGGTAAATACTTGACGTCAAAATCACGTCATGAACTAGTCATTCGTAGCTGGCTGTGAGTTGGAAATGAAGTCACGTAATAATTACGTCGTTTTTTGGTCTTGAATAATCGTTCATATAAGTGGTAAATAATTTACGTTAAAATCACGTCATGAAATAGTAATGGATGGTGAAATAGCTGATCGTCAGCTTGCTATGAAGTGACATAATAATTACGTCGTTTTTTGGTCTTGAATTGTTCATATAAGTAGAAAATAACTGACGTCGAAATCACGTCGTGAACTAGTCATTCGTAGCTGATCGTGAGTTGGAATTGAAGTCACATAATATTAACGTCTATTTTTGGTCTTGAATAATCGTTAAACAGGTGGTAAATACTTGACGTCAAAATCACGTCATGAACTAGGCATTCGTAGCTGGCCGTGAGTTGGAAATGAAGTGACGTAATAATTACGTCGTTTTTTGGTCTTGAATAATCGTTCATATAAGTGGTAAATAATTGACGTCAAAACCACGTCATGAAATAGTAATGGATAGTGCGATTCTTAACTGGTCGTGGGTTGGCAATGACATGACGTGATAACTGCGTCGTTTTTGGTTTCGAATAATCGTTCGTAAGTGGTAAATAATTGACGTCAACATCACGTCAGGGATTAGTCATGGATGGTGAAATAGCTGATCGTCAGCTTGCAATGAAGTGACGTAATAATTACGTCGTTTTTTTGGTCTTAAATTGTTCATATAAGTAGAAAATAACTGACGTCAAAATCACGTCGTGAACTAGTCATTCGTAGCTGATCGTGAGTTGGAATAGAAGTCACATAATATTAACGTCTATTTTTGGTCTTGAATAATCGTTAAACAGGTGGTAAATACTTGACGTCCAAATCACGTCATGAACTAGGCATTCGTAGCTGGCCGTGAGTTGGAAATGAAGTGACGTTATAATTATGTCGTGTTTTGTTCTTGAATAATCGTTCATATAAAGTGTAAATAATTGACGTCAAAACCACGTCATGAAATAGTAATGGATAGTGCGTAATAATTACGTCGTCTTTTGGTCTTGAATAATCGTTCATAAGTGGTAAATAAGTGACGTCAAAATCACGTCATGAACTAGTCATTCTTAGCTGGTCGTGAGTTGGAATTGAAGTCACGTAATAATTACGTCGTTTTTTTAGTCTTGAATAATCGTTAAACAAGTGGTAAATACTTCACTTCAAAATCACGTCGTGAACTAGTCATTCGTAGCTGGCTGTGAGTTGGAAATGAAGTCACATAATAATTACGTCGGTTTTTGGTCTTGAATAATCGTTCATATAAGTGGTAAATAATTTACGTTAAAATCACGTCATGAAATAGTAATGGATAGTGCGATTCTTAACTGGTCGTGGGTTGGCAATGACATGACGTGATAACTGCGTCGTTTTTTGGTTTTGAATAATCGTTCATAAGTGGTAAATAATTGACGTCAACATCACGTCAGGGATTAGTCATGGATGGTGAAATAGCTGATCGTCAGCTTGCTATGAAGTGACACAATAATTACGTCGTTTTTTGGTCTTGAATTGTTCATATAAGTAGAAAATAACTGACGTCAAAATCACGTCGTGAACTAGTCATTTGTAGCTGATCGTGAGTTGGAATTGAAGTCACATAATATTAACGTCTATTTTTGGTCTTGAATAATCGTTAAACAGGTGGTAAATATTTGACGTCAAAATCACGTCATGAACTAGGCATTCGTAGCTGGCCGTGAGTTGGAAATGAAGTGACGTAATAATTACGTCGTTTTTTGGTCTTGAATAATCGTTCATATAAGTGGTAAATAATTGACGTCAAAACCACGTCATGAAATAGTAATGGATAGTGCGATTCTTAACTGGTCGTGGGTTGGCAATGACATGACGTGATAACTGCGCCGTTTTTGGTTTCGAATAATCGTTCGTAAGTGGTAAATAATTGACGTCAACATCACGTCAGGGATTAGTCATGGATGGTGAAATAGCTGATCGTCAGCTTGCAATGAAGTGACGTAATAATTACGTCGTTTTTTGGTCTTAAATTGTTCATATAAGTGGAAAATAACTGACGTCAAAATCACGTCATGAACTAGTCATTCTTAGCTGGTCGTGAGTTGGAAATGAAGTGACGTAATAATTACGTCGTTTTTTGGTCTTGAATAATCGTTCATGTAAGTGGTAAATAATTTACGTTAAAATCACGTCATGAAATAGTAATGGATAGTGCGATTCTTAACTGGTCGTGGGTTGGCAATGACATGACGTGATAACTGCGTCGTTTTTGGTTTCGAATAATCGTTCGTAAGTGGTAAATAATTGACGTCAACATCACGTCAGGGATTAGTCATGGATGGTGAAATAGCTGATCGTCAGCTTGCAATGAAGTGACGTAATAATTACGTCGTTTTTTTGGTCTTAAATTGTTCATATAAGTGGAAAATAACTGACGTCAAAATCACGTCATGAACTAGTCATTCTTAGCTGATCGTGAGTTGGAATTGAAGTCACATAATATTAACGTCTATTTTTGGTCTTGAATAATCGTTAAAACAGGTGGTAAATACTTGACGTCCAAATCACGTCATGAACTAGGCATTCGTAGCTGGCCGTGAGTTGGAAATGAAGTGACGTTATAATTATGTCGTTTTTTGTTCTTGAATAATCGTTCATATAAGTGGTAAATAATTGACGTCAAAACCACGTCATGAAATAGTAATGGATAGTGCGTAATAATTACGTCGTCTTTTGGTCTTGAATAATCGTTCATAAGTGGTAAATAAGTGACGTCAAAATCACGTCATGAACTAGTCATTCTTAGCTGGTCGTGAGTTGGAATTGAAGTCACGTAATAATTACGTCGTTTTTTGGTCTTGAATAATCGTTAAACAAGTGGTAAATACTTCACTTCAAAATCACGTCGTGAACTAGTCATTCGTAGCTGGCTGTGAGTTGGAAATGAAGTCACGTAATAATTACGTCGTTTTTTGGTCTTGAATAATCGTTCATATAAGTGGTAAATAATTTACGCTAAAATCACGTCATTAAACAGTAATGGATAGTGCGATTCTTAACTGGTCGTGGGTTGGCAATGACATGACGTGATAACTGCGTCGTTTTTTGGTTTTGAATAATCGTTCATAAGTGGTAAATAATTGACGTCAACATCACGTCAGGGATTAGTCATGGATGGTGAAATAGCTGATCGTCAGCTTGCTATGAAGTGACATAATAATTACGTCGTTTTTTGGTCTTGAATTGTTCATATAAGTAGAAAATAATTGACGTCAAAATCACGTCATGAACTAGTCATTCTTAGCTGATCGTGAGTTGGAATTGAAGTCACATAATATTAACGTCTATTTTTGGTCTTGAATAATCGTTAAACAGGTGGTAAATACTTGACGTCAAAATCACGTCATGAACTAGTCATTCGTAGCTGGCCGTGAGTTGGAAATGAAGTGACGTAATAATTACGTCGTTTTTTGGTCTTGAATAATCGTTCATATAAGTGGTAAATAATTGACGTCAAAACCACGTCATGAAATAGTAATGGATAGTGCAATTCTTAACTGGTCGTGGGTTGGCAATGACATGACGTGATAACTGCGTCGTTTTTTGGTTTTGAATAATCGTTCATAAGTGGTAAATAATTGACGTCAACATCACGTCAGGGATTAGTCATGGATGGTGAAATAGCTGATCGTCAGCTTGCTATGAAGTGACATAATAATTACGTCGTTTTTTGGTCTTGAATTGTTCATATAAGTAGAAAATAACTGACGTCAAAATCACGTCGTGAACTAGTCATTCGTAGCTGATCGTGAGTTGGAATTGAAGTCACATAATATTAACGTCTATTTTTGGTCTTGAATAATCGTTAAACAGGTGGTAAATACTTGACGTCAAAATCACGTCATGAACTAGGCATTCGTAGCTGGCCGTGAGGTGGAAATGAAGTGACGTAATAATTACGTCGTTTTTTGGTCTTGAATAATCGTTCATATAAGTGGTAAATAATTGACGTCAAAACCACGTCATGAAATAGTAATGGATAGTGCGATTCTTAACTGGTCGTGGGTTGGCAATGACATGACGTGATAACTGCGTCGTTTTTGGTTTCGAATAATCGTTCGTAAGTGGTAAATAATTGACGTCAACATCACGTCAGGGATTAGTCATGGATGGTGAAATAGCTGATCGTCAGCTTGCAATGAAGTGACGTAATAATTACGTCGTTTTTTGGTCTTAAATTGTTCATATAAGTAGAAAATAACTGACGTCAAAATCACGTCATGAACTAGTCATTCTTAGCTGGTCGTGAGTTGGAAATGAAGTGACGTAATAATTACGTCGTTTTTTGGTCTTGAATAATCGTTCATATAAGTGGTAAATAATTTACGCTAAAATCACGTCATGAAATAGTAATGGATAGTGCGATTCTTAACTGGTCGTGGGTTGGCAATGACATGACGTGATAACTGCGTCGTTTTTTGGTTTTGAATAATCGTTCATAAGTGGTAAATAATTGACGTCAACATCACGTCAGGGATTAGTCATGGATGGTGAAATAGCTGATCGTCAGCTTGCAATGAAGTGACGTAATAATTACGTCGTTTTTTGGTCTTAAATTGTTCATATAAGTGGAAAATAACTGACGTCGAAATCACGTCATGAACTAGGCATTCGTAGCTGGCCGTGAGTTGGAAATGAAGTGACGTAATAATTACGTCGTTTTTTGGTCTTGAATAATCGTTCATATAAGTGGTAAATAATTGACGTCAAAACCACGTCATGAAATAGTAATGGATAGTGCGTAATAATTACGTCGTCTTTTGGTCTTGAATAATCGTTCATAAGTGGTAAATAATTGACGTCAAAATCACGTCATGAACTAGTCATTCTTAGCTGGTCGTGAGTTGGAATTGAAGTCACGTAATAATTACGTCGTTTTTTGGTCTTGAATAATCGTTCATGTAAGTGGTAAATAATTTACGCTAAAATCACGTCATGAAATAGTAATGGATAGTGCGATTCTTAACTGGTCGTGGTTGGCAATGACATGACGTGATAACTGCGTCGTTTTTGGTTTTGAATAATCGTTCATAAGTGGTAAATAATTGACGTCAACATCACGTCAGGGATTAGTCATGGATGGTGAAATAGCTGATCGTCAGCTTGCTATGAAGTGACATAATAATTACGTCGTTTTTGGTCTTGAATTGTTCATATAAGTAGAAAATAACTGACGTCAAAATCACGTCGTGAACTAGTCATTCGTAGCTGATCGTGAGTTGGAATAGAAGTCACATAATATTAACGTCTATTTTTGGTCTTGAATAATCGTTAAACAGGTGGTAAATACTTGACGTCCAAATCACGTCATGAACTAGGCATTCGTAGCTGGCCGTGAGTTGGAAATGAAGTGACGTTATAATTATGTCGTTTTTTTTGTCTTGAATAATCGTTCATATAAGTGTAAATAATTGACGTCAAAACCACGTCATGAAATAGTAATGGATAGTGCGTAATAATTACGTCGTCTTTTGGTCTTGAATAATCGTTCATAAGTGGTAAATAAGTGACGTCAAAATCACGTCATGAACTAGTCATTCTTAGCTGGTCGTGAGTTGGAATTGAAGTCACGTAATAATTACGTCGTTTTTTTGGTCTTGAATAATCGTTAAACAGGTGGTAAATACTTCACTTCAAAATCACGTCGTGAACTAGTCATTCGTAGCTGGCTGTGAGTTGGAAATGAAGTCACGTAATAATTACGTCGTTTTTTGGTCTTGAATAATCGTTCATATAAGTGGTAAATAATTTACGTTAAAATCACGTCATGAAATAGTAATGGATAGTGCGATTCTTAACTGGTCGTGGGTTGGCAATGACATGACGTGATAACTGCGTCGTTTTTTGGTTTTGAATAATCGTTCATAAGTGGTAAATAATTGACGTCAACATCACGTCAGGGATTAGTCATGGATGGTGAAATAGCTGATCGTCAGCTTGCTATGAAGTGACATAATAATTACGTCGTTTTTTGGTCTTGAATTGTTCATATAAGTAGAAAATAACTGACGTCAAAATCACGTCGTGAACTAGTCATTCGTAGCTGATCGTGAGTTGGAATTGAAGTCACATAATATTAACGTCTATTTTTGGTCTTGAATAATCGTTAAACAGGTGGTAAATACTTGACGTCAAAATCACGTCATGAACTAGGCATTCGTAGCTGGCCGTGAGTGGAAATGAAGTGACGTAATAATTACGTCGTTTTTTGGTCTTGAATAATCGTTCATATAAGTGGTAAATAATTGACGTCAAAACCACGTCATGAAATAGTAATGGATAGTGCGATTCTTAACTGGTCGTGGGTTGGCAATGACATGACGTGATAACTGCGTCGTTTTTGGTTTCGAATAATCGTTCGTAAGTGGTAAATAATTGACGTCAACATCACGTCAGGGATTAGTCATGGATGGTGAAATAGCTGATCGTCAGCTTGCTATGAAGTGACATAATAATTACGTCGTTTTTTGGTCTTGAATTGTTCATATAAGTAGAAAATAACTGACGTCAAAATCACGTCGTGAACTAGTCATTCGTAGCTGATCGTGAGTTGGAATTGAAGTCACATAATATTAACGTCTATTTTTGGTCTTGAATAATCGTTAAACAGGTGGTAAATACTTGACGTCAAAATCACGTCATGAACTAGGCATTCGTAGCTGGCCGTGAGGTGGAAATGAAGTGACGTAATAATTACGTCGTTTTTTGGTCTTGAATAATCGTTCATATAAGTGGTAAATAATTGACGTCAAAACCACGTCATGAAATAGTAATGGATAGTGCGATTCTTAACTGGTCGTGGGTTGGCAATGACATGACGTGATAACTGCGTCGTTTTTGGTTTCGAATAATCGTTCGTAAGTGGTAAATAATTGACGTCAACATCACGTCAGGGATTAGTCATGGATGGTGAAATAGCTGATCGTCAGCTTGCAATGAAGTGACATAATAATTACGTCGTTTTTTGGTCTTAAATTGTTCATATAAGTAGAAAATAACTGACGTCAAAATCACGTCATGAACTAGTCATTCTTAGCTGGTCGTGAGTTGGAAATGAAGTGACGTAATAATTACGTCGTTTTTTGGTCTTGAATAATCGTTCATATAAGTGGTAAATAATTGACGTTAAAATCACGTCATGAAATAGTAATGGATAGTGCGATTCTTAACTGGTCGTGGGTTGGCAATGACATGACGTGATAACTGCGTCGTTTTTTGGTTTTGAATAATCGTTCATAAGTGGTAAATAATTGACGTCAACATCACGTCAGGGATTAGTCATGGATGGTGAAATAGCTGATCGTCAGCTTGCTATGAAGTGACATAATAATTACGTCGTTTTTTGGTCTTGAATTGTTCATATAAGTAGAAAATAACTGACGTCAAAATCACGTCGTGAACTAGTCATTCGTAGCTGATCGTGAGTTGGAATTGAAGTCACATAATATTAACGTCTATTTTTGGTCTTGAATAATCGTTAAACAGGTGGTAAATACTTGACGTCAAAATCACGTCATGAACTAGGCATTCGTAGCTGGCCGTGAGTTGGAAATGAAGTGACGTAATAATTACGTCGTTTTTTGGTCTTGAATAATCGTTCATATAAGTGGTAAATAATTGACGTCAAAACCACGTCATGAAATAGTAATGGATAGTGCGATTCTTAACTGGTCGTGGGTTGGCAATGACATGACGTGATAACTGCGTCGTTTTTGGTTTCGAATAATCGTTCGTAAGTGGTAAATAATTGACGTCAACATCACGTCAGGGATTAGTCATGGATGGTGAAATAGCTGATCGTCAGCTTGCAATGAAGTGACGTAATAATTACGTCGTTTTTTTGTCTTAAATTGTTCATATAAGTAGAAAATAACTGACGTCAAAATCACGTCATGAACTAGTCATTCTTAGCTGATCGTGAGTTGGAATTGAAGTCACATAATATTAACGTCTATTTTTGGTCTTGAATAATCGTTAAACAGGTGGTAAATACTTGACGTCCAAATCACGTCATGAACTAGGCATTCGTAGCTGGCCGTGAGTTGGAAATGAAGTGACGTAATAATTACGTCGTTTTTTGGTCTTGAATAATCGTTCATATAAGTGGTAAATAATTGACGTCAAAACCACGTCATGAAATAGTAATGGATAGTGCGTAATAATTACGTCGTCTTTTGGTCTTGAATAATCGTTCATAAGTGGTAAATAAGTGACGTCAAAATCACGTCATGAACTAGTCATTCTTAGCTGGTCGTGAGTTGGAATTGAAGTCACGTAATAATTACGTCGTTTTTTGGTCTTGAATAATCGTTAAACAAGTGGTAAATACTTGACGTCAAAATCACGTCGTGAACTAGTCATTCGTAGCTGGCTGTGAGTTGGAAATGAAGTCACGTAATAATTACGTCGTTTTTTGGTCTTGAATAATCGTTCATATAAGTGGTAAATAATTTACGCTAAAATCACGTCATGAAATAGTAATGGATAGTGCGATTCTTAACTGGTCGTGGGTTGGCAATGACATGACGTGATAACTGCGTCGTTTTTTGGTTTCGAATAATCGTTCATAAGTGGTAAATAATTGACGTCAACATCACGTCAGGGATTAGTCATGGATGGTGAAATAGCTGATCGTCAGCTTGCTATGAAGTGACATAATAATTACGTCGTTTTTTGGTCTTGAATTGTTCATATAAGTAGAAAATAACTGACGTCAAAATCACGTCATGAACTAGTCATTCTTAGCTGATCGTGAGTTGGAATTGAAGTCACATAATATTAACGTCTATTTTTGGTCTTGAATAATCGTTAAACAGGTGGTAAATACTTGACGTCAAAATCACGTCATGAACTAGTCATTCGTAGCTGGCCGTGAGTTGGAAATGAAGTGACGTAATAATTACGTCGTTTTTTGGTCTTGAATAATCGTTCATATAAGTGGTAAATAATTGACGTCAAAACCACGTCATGAAATAGTAATGGATAGTGCGATTCTTAACTGGTCGTGGGTTGGCAATGACATGACGTGATAACTGCGTCGTTTTTGGTTTTGAATAATCGTTCATAAGTGGTAAATAATTGACGTCAACATCACGTCAGGGATTAGTCATGGATGGTGAAATAGCTGATCGTCAGCTTGCTATGAAGTGACATAATAATTACGTCGTTTTTTGGTCTTGAATTGTTCATATAAGTAGAAAATAACTGACGTCAAAATCACGTCGTGAACTAGTCATTCGTAGCTGATCGTGAGTTGGAATTGAAGTCACATAATATTAACGTCTATTTTTGGTCTTGAATAATCGTTAAACAGGTGGTAAATACTTGACGTCAAAATCACGTCATGAACTAGGCATTCGTAGCTGGCCGTGAGTTGGAAATGAAGTGACGTAATAATTACGTCGTTTTTTGGTCTTGAATAATCGTTCATATAAGTGGTAAATAATTGACGTCAAAACCACGTCATGAAATAGTAATGGATAGTGCGATTCTTAACTGGTCGTGGGTTGGCAATGACATGACGTGATAACTGCGTCGTTTTTGGTTTCGAATAATCGTTCGTAAGTGGTAAATAATTGACGTCAACATCACGTCAGGGATTAGTCATGGATGGTGAAATAGCTGATCGTCAGCTTGCAATGAAGTGACGTAATAATTACGTCGTTTTTTTGGTCTTAAATTGTTCATATAAGTGGAAAATAACTGACGTCAAAATCACGTCATGAACTAGTCATTCTTAGCTGATCGTGAGTTGGAATTGAAGTCACATAATATTAACGTCTATTTTTGGTCTTGAATAATCGTTAAAACAGGTGGTAAATACTTGACGTCCAAATCACGTCATGAACTAGGCATTCGTAGCTGGCCGTGAGTTGGAAATGAAGTGACGTAATAATTACGTCGTTTTTTGGTCTTGAATAATCGTTCATATAAGTGGTAAATAATTGACGTCAAAACCACGTCATGAAATAGTAATGGATAGTGCGTAATAATTACGTCGTCTTTTGGTCTTGAATAATCGTTCATAAGTGGTAAATAAGTGACGTCAAAATCACGTCATGAACTAGTCATTCTTAGCTGGTCGTGAGTTGGAATTGAAGTCACGTAATAATTACGTCGTTTTTTGGTCTTGAATAATCGTTAAACAAGTGGTAAATACTTCACTTCAAAATCACGTCGTGAACTAGTCATTCGTAGCTGGCTGTGAGTTGGAAATGAAGTCACGTAATAATTACGTCGTTTTTTGGTCTTGAATAATCGTTCATATAAGTGGTAAATAATTTACGCTAAAATCACGTCATGAAATAGTAATGGATAGTGCGATTCTTAACTGGTCGGGTTGGCAATGACATGACGTGATAACTGCGTCGTTTTTTGTTTTGAATAATCGTTCATAAGTGGTAAATAATTGACGTCAACATCACGTCAGGGATTAGTCATGGATGGTGAAATAGCTGATCGTCAGCTTGCTATGAAGTGACATAATAATTACGTCGTTTTTTGGTCTTGAATTGTTCATATAAGTGGAAAATAACTGACGTCAAAATCACGTCATGAACTAGTCATTCTTAGCTGATCGTGAGTTGGAATTGAAGTCACATAATATTAACGTCTATTTTTGGTCTTGAATAATCGTTAAACAGGTGGTAAATACTTGACGTCCAAATCACGTCATGAACTAGGCATTCGTAGCTGGCCGTGAGTTGGAAATGAAGTCACGTAATAATTACGTCGTTTTTTGGTCTTGAATAATCGTTCATATAAGTGGTAAATAATTGACGTCAAAACCACGTCATGAAATAGTAATGGATAGTGCGTAATAATTACGTCGTCTTTTGGTCTTGAATAATCGTTCATAAGTGGTAAATAAGTGACGTCAAAATCACGTCATGAACTAGTCATTCTTAGCTGGTCGTGAGTTGGAAATGAAGTCACGTAATAATTACGTCGTTTTTTGGTCTTGAATAGTTCATATAAGTGGAAAATAACTGACGTCAAAATCACGTCATGAACTAGTCATTCTTAGCTGGTCGTGAAGTCACGTAATATTAACGTCGATTTTTGGTCTTGAATTGTTCATATAAGTGGAAAATAACTGACGTCAAAATCACGTCATGTGAGTTGGAATAGAAGTCACGTAATATTAACGTCGATTTTTGGTCTTGAATAAGCGTTAAACAAGTGGTAAATACTTGACGTCAAAATCACGTCATGAACTAGTCATTCGTAGCTGGCTGTGAGTTGGAAATGAAGTCACGTAATAATTACGTCGTTTTTTGGTCTTGAATAATCGTTCATATAAGTGGTAAATAATTTACGTTAAAATCACGTCATGAAATAGTAATGGATAGGCGATTCTTAACTGGTCGTGGGTTGGCAATGACATGACGTGATAACTGCGTCGTTTTTTGGTTTTGAATAATCGTTCATAAGTGGTAAATAATTGACGTCAACATCACGTCAGGGATTAGTCATGGATGGTGAAATAGCTGATCGTCAGCTTGCTATGAAGTGACATAATAATTACGTCGTTTTTTGGTCATAAGTGGTAAATAATTGACGTCAACATCACCTCAGGATTAGTCATGGATGGTGAAATAGCTGATCGTCAGCTTGCTATGAAGTGACA
Source organism: Heliocidaris erythrogramma (assembly GCA_025617745.1). NCBI lineage: Eukaryota > Metazoa > Echinodermata > Echinoidea > Camarodonta > Echinometridae > Heliocidaris > Heliocidaris erythrogramma. The sequence goes on from CM046867.1 coordinate 41,867,233, forward strand.
TAATAATTACGTCGTTTTTTGGTCTTGAATTGTTCATATAAGTAGAAAATAACTGACGTCGAAATCACGTCGTGAACTAGTCATTCGTAGCTGATCGTGAGTTGGAATTGAAGTCACATAATATTAACGTCTATTTTTGGTCTTGAATAATCGTTAAACAGGTGGTAAATACTTGACGTCAAAATCACGTCATGAACTAGGCATTCGTAGCTGGCCGTGAGTTGGAAATGAAGTGACGTAATAATTACGTCGTTTTTTGGTCTTGAATAATCGTTCATATAAGTGGTAAATAATTGACGTCAAAACCACGTCATGAAATAGTAATGGATAGTGCGATTCTTAACTGGTCGTGGGTTGGCAATGACATGACGTGATAACTGCGTCGTTTTTGGTTTCGAATAATCGTTCGTAAGTGGTAAATAATTGACGTCAACATCACGTCAGGGATTAGTCATGGATGGTGAAATAGCTGATCGTCAGCTTGCAATGAAGTGACGTAATAATTACGTCGTTTTTTGGTCTTAAATTGTTCATATAAGTGGAAAATAACTGACGTCAAAATCACGTCATGAACTAGTCATTCTTAGCTGATCGTGAGTTGGAATTGAAGTCACGTAATAATTACGTCGTTTTTTGGTCTTGAATAATCGTTAAACAAGTGGTAAATACTTGACGTCAAAATCACGTCGTGAACTAGTCATTCGTAGCTGGTTGTGAGTTGGAAATGAAGTCACGTAATAATTACGTCGTTTTTGGTCTTGAATAATCGTTCATATAAGTGGTAAATAATTTACGTTAAAATCACGTCATGAAATAGTAATGGATAGTGCGATTCTTAACTGGTCGTGGGTTGGCAATGACATGACGTGATAACTGCGTCGTTTTTTGGTTTTGAATAATCGTTCATAAGTGGTAAATAATTGACGTCAACATCACGTCAGGGATTAGTCATGGATGGTGAAATAGCTGATCGTCAGCTTGCTATGAAGTGACATAATAATTACGTCGTTTTTTTGGTCATAATAGAAAATAATTGACGTCAACATCACGTCGTGAACTAGTCATTCGTAGCTGATCGTGAGTTGGAATTGAAGTCACATAATATTAACGTCTATTTTTGGTCTTGAATAATCGTTAAACAGGTGGTAAATACTTGACGTCAAAATCACGTCATGAACTAGGCATTCGTAGCTGGCCGTGAGTTGGAAATGAAGTGACGTAATAATTACGTCGTTTTTTGGTCTTGAATAATCGTTCATATAAGTGGTAAATAATTGACGTCAAAACCACGTCATGAAATAGTAATGGATAGTGCGATTCTTAACTGGTCGTGGTTGGCAATGACATGACGTGATAACTGCGTCGTTTTTGGTTTCGAATAATCGTTCGTAAGTGGTAAATAATTGACGTCAACATCACGTCAGGGATTAGTCATGGATGGTGAAATAGCTGATCGTCAGCTTGCTATGAAGTGACATAATAATTACGTCGTTTTTTGGTCTTGAATTGTTCATATAAGTAGAAAATAACTGACGTCAAAATCACGTCATGAACTAGTCATTCTTAGCTGATCGTGAGTTGGCAATGAAGTGACGTTATAATCGTTAAACAAGTGGTAAATAATTCACGTCAAAATCACGTCGTGAACTAGTCATTCGTAGCTGGCTGTGAGTTGGAAATGAAGTCACGTAATAATTACGTCGTTTTTTGGTCTTGAATAATCGTTCATATAAGTGGTAAATAATTTACGCTAAAATCACGTCATGAAATAGTAATGGATAGGGCGATTCTTAACTGGTCGTGGGTTGGCAATGACATGACGTGATAACTGCGTCGTTTTTGGTTTTGAATAATCGTTCATAAGTGGTAAATAATTGACGTCAACATCACGTCAGGGATTAGTCATGGATGGTGAAATAGCTGATCGTCAGCTTGCTATGAAGTGACATAATAATTACGTCGTTTTTTGGTCTTGAATTGTTCATATAAGTAGAAAATAACTGACGTCAAAATCACGTCATGAACTAGTCATTCTTAGCTGATCGTGAGTTGGCATGAAGTGAAGTTTATAATCGTTAAACAGTGGTAAATACTTGACGTCAAAATCACGTCATGAACTAGTCATTCGTAGCTGGCTGTGAGTTGGAATGAAGTCACGTAATAATTACGTCGTTTTTTGGTCTTGAATAATCGTTCATATAAGTGGTAAATAATTTACGTAAAATCACGTCATGAAACAGTAATGGATAGGCGATTCTTAACTGGTCGTGG